>JAQIWH010007736.1:0-11047 GCA_034695005.1 Cryptops parisi | reverse complement strand
CCGCCGATTTCCACACACCCTATTAATTGCTTTATACGTAACAGTCAAAATGTGCAATATCTTATACCCTTATACACCCACTCGTTACATTTATTGTACCCATGTTTTGTGGAAATAAACAATTTGAAAATGAAAATGAAAAAAACTTTTGGTATTCCTTTCATTGACATATTCTTACATAATTTTACATTTGTATTCATTTTTTACATATCTTTATTAGTAACTGGCTCTTAAGTTTTTTTAGAAAAGGGGGTATATAACATTATAAATCTTTCAATTTTTTATACAAAAATATAGATGATCTGTAATGTTATATATGTCACACTTTGGATCCCAGTCGTTGCACCTCACCTTTCTCCACTTACCTACCTGTAGGCCTAATGCTATATACTCGTACAACTCTTAAGCTTAATCGATTTATGATTTTCATTTTTACAGCATATACTGGACCTTCTTGAAAATGTATTTTAAAAATAAAAGGAAAAAACAATTAATGCAATTGAATAATAAACATTAGAAGGATGCTATTTTACTTTCGTTTCATTGATTAAAATGTTTCATATAATAGGCAAATTCATTTTTTATAACTTTTATATGAGTGCTATTTAAACTATCAATAAATATTTCTATACAAATTGCAAACTTCATTAGAATTTGGAGCTTTTAATATTCATATTTATTAAGTGTTGTTTCACTTTAGTTTACAATGCAACAGTACCCAAAAAAGATGTTAGTTTGATACGTACAATTGCACTTTCCCTGAACTTGACAAATTTTGATTGGCCAACACAAATACTCAAATCTTTGACATCAATAACCACAAAGCACGTGGTCAATAATTTAACGAATTTCTTCAGGGTCCATGGGTATATCCAGAATCTCGGGTATGTCCGCTTTCTTTGACAGAAAGAAAAACATGCAAAAGGAATAAACTGCATATGATCCTACAAATAGCGGATCTCTTTGCATGTCGCGGGTTGGATCATATTCGAGATCTTCAAGATCTTTGGCTACTTGAACACGACCAAAAATGAGTGCTGCTATACCAATCACTCCCCAAATGTTGATATTGAGAATAGCAACGATAGCAGTAGCTAAAACTCCGATGGTAAAAACAATACCATTGGCTCTATTCTGATCCTTCTGGGAGAGAAGCAATTGTGCTGGCATGACTGAAGCACCAACCAACAAGAGAATATTCTGATATGGTGATAGTCCATACATAAGCATGGCTTCGGCAGCCAAGAACGCTACAATCAGAGATGTGGCCAGCCAGCAAAGTGTCCAGTGCATTCTGTTAATTTTGCCCCCACTTACATCCAACCCTGAAACAAAATAATACATTTTTTTATTATTTTGAATGCAAAACAAAAATAAAAAAAAAAAAAGAATTTTCACCAGTAGTGGATCTACTATAAAAACTAATTAAGTTTATGCTCAGGGCCCTCAATCCTGGAGGGGCTCCTAAAGTTTTTTTGCAAGTTTTAGCTGCTAGTGACAAATCTTGCTACTTTGGTTACCAGCTACATTTGGTTACAATTTTGAGTCATTAGCGATATGTTTTCATATTTTTGCATATTTTTTGCACTTTGCATATAAACGTGTTTTTAGAGAGTGTTTTTCAGTAGGAAATAATAAGTTTTGATAATAACACTAGTAAATAGTTTGTCAAAAATGACGGAAAAGTTGTTTATTGCTGTCATATCTCTTGTTTGTCATATCTCATATTGCTGTCGCAATATTCGTTACAGTTATTTATTCAATTAACTCATATTGCTGTTGCAATATTCGTTACAGTTAATTATTCATTTAACTTATAACCATGGTTACGTCATGAGCTACATCATTCGAGCTTCATTTCTGATTGGTCGGGCACTACGTCATGTACTAATGACATAGCTCATTTCTGATTGGCCGGCTATAAAACATTTCTGATTGGTCGGTTATAGCAGTGCGCAAACAAATAAAAACGATCTCTAGTTTTTTATTTAAAGGATACATGTATTTGCAATAAGCAATGCACAAATTGTTGTCAGAGCCTTTTATCTCAAAAATGATTAAAATGGAGATAAGACATTTTGGAAATAAGCTCTTCAAATGTTTACAACCCTTGACAAGAGAGTATTCAAAATGACAAATGAGTTTAAGGGCAAAAGTCTCAATTCCACTCAAGAATAAAATGCTCGAAATTTAGTTTCCTTATATACACAGTATAAGCTATTGAAAATAAGTAGTTTTAGGCCAAAATTTCATAATCCTTAAGACTTAAAACAATTCTCAGCTTCTCTTGAAACCCAAATTCTAAGTTTAGTTCTCTCCAAACCAAATTTTTGGATATAATTTTCAATTCAATAAATGAACAAAATACTATACAAAATCTTACCAAATTTAGCACACCCAATTACAGCTGTTAGAAATATCAGACCATAAGCAACTAGGGCATAAAGTAGAGGGTTGCCTGTGCTGACGTTGAAACCCAAATCATACAAGGCATAACTGGTTACAAGAAGTAATGCAATGTAGCTAAAAAACACTGGCTTGTAACCCATCTTGACTTTCAAACTGTGATCAATAATAAAAAAAAATTATTTATTGAAATAAATAAATGCGTGAATGAATTGCATAAGAACAATCAAAGTCATTAATTTCACAAATTCTGAATTAAATATAATAAAAGTTCTTGTTTTTGTCACACAGCAACGTTTTTACGTACTTACATTTTGAATATGCAATGTCTCTATCAGAAAACATTAGACATTTGTGATTTGCACTCCACGTTGATCATTCTTGGAACTGTAAAGAGAAATTGTAAACAAGACGTTCTTCTTATAGAATATTGTAAACCTTACAGAAGCAATCATAAAAACTTTACGTACAATTTCCAATAGAAACTTCCTTACCAAAATAAATATATTTCTGATATCCTGTTGTTTATTTATTGGAAGCTATGACAACAGAGATTTAATTTTAACAGTTGATAAAGAGAGGTTCAGTTCCAAGTTTGTTTGATTTGATTTTTTTTAGTTGAAAAAAATTCGGAATAACGTGAAGCCAATAAAATTCTTTGTCTTTCTATTCATTCTTATAAAAACATTTATTTATGATTTTTAAAAATTGAACATTTTTATTTTCCTTTAATTTAATATTAATTTGAATGAATTAAAAAACTGATATTGTTAACTATTCAAATTAATGGCAGAAAAGATGATTGTTGTTTTTCAAATCAATTAAACAATGAACACAAACGGAAATGGATTTTGTGGATAAATTTTTTTATTACAAATTGCGATCAAATAAATAATGAATATAAATTGTGCAAATTTGAATAGAATGTTTAGTTATTTTATGAATAACATAAAATTGCATAGTGTTTAGGAAACTTTTATAACTTTTTTTATAGTCTTTATGTTAGTTTCACCTATGAGTGATGAAAGTGAGTATGTGAGTGAGTGAGTTGTGAGTTTCTATACATATAAAAACAAAACTACTCGATGGATTTGGATGATTGAGGTGTCCATGGATTTGTCTCAGCCTACCGAACAATACTGGCTAATGGCATTAATGAAAAACCAATATGGCAGACGTTTATATGCCAGTACTGTATATAAAGATTGTGCATACAAAAATAAGACGACTCGGTGAAGTTTGATGACTGAGGTGTCTATAGATTCGTCTTAGTATATCGAGTGTCACTGCTTATATGCTGTCAACTAAAAATCAAATTGGCAGACGCTATATGCCATGTGTAAAGAGTATACTTAACAAGCATTTTTAATGTTTTTGTATTTATTCTAAAAACACCAGTGAACTTTTTACATTCGGATTGTTTTTATTTGAAATGAAAATAACCCAATGGGATATATTATAGACAATTCAATAATACATTGTTAGTTCATGAATAATTTTTAAAAAACATAGAAACCATGATACTGGTTCCTATTAAACGTTTCAAGTTAATATGAGGGTGAAACATGTTATGTACTATTATTTTAATTGCATTAAAGAAATTTGTGACTTTTAGTTAAAGTTGATTGCCTAGGTTAATAAAACCTAAAAAAGCCAATCTTTGCATAGAAACAAAACATTATTGAAACTTTATCAGAGCTTTTCAACAGATGTGCTAAATATTTGTGTATGGCACTAATTCAGTATTTTAAATTCAGTAATGAAACTTCTACTTGTATAGTACATACAGTATTATTAAAATTTTAAACTTTAGTGTTTTTTCCCCGTGTATGATCTAGATAAAAAATATTATGAGGTGACAAGAATAAAAGGTATAATAATACAAACATGTGAAACAAATACTATAAAAGTTTTAAATACAAATTCTAAATGTAACTGTCTTTAACAAATTTTAGTTTTGAAATGTTAAATTTATGTTTTTTATTTATTTTGTTTTTATTTTATCATGAAACAATCCACCAGACTCGAAAAGATACAACGGAATAATTTGAGAAATTGAATTGTATGTACAATACTTTTTTTTTGTTATTTATTTTTCATATAACATAAAAAATTAAAATTTAGACATGTTTCAGAGAACTAAGCTCCATCTTCTGCAGATGTTTGTTGCAAAATGAATTATACAAAAATTTTGTTGGTTATTTCGTATAATTCATTTTGCAAGAAACATCTGCTGAAGATGGAGTCTCTTAATCATATCCAGTTTTTAATTTTTTTGTTATATAAAAAAATAAAATGGCACAAAAAAATCAAAAGTATTGTAATACAAAATTCAATTTCTCAAATCATTTAATCAAAATTTGCCAAGAATTTTCAACGAAAAGCTTTTTCAATGAAAAGAGACCTTTCTACAATAACAACGAAAATTTAACAAATAATGAAAAAAGAGGAAGTCAACTAAACTGATATGTTTGAATAACAACTTATTGAAAGTTTTCTAAGTATTTCTTGTTAAATAATTTGTGGAATCAGACAATCTACAGTTAAAATAATGATATATTGAACATTATTCCAGTTTGAAATTCGCGGCATGTATAGGGGCGCACCACCTTATAAAACAGCCAATCACAGCATCCGGCAAAGTCTATCATCAGACAATATGTTTTTTTACCTAACGGACATTTAAATGTGACGTAATGATCCCGTTTTAAGGTCAAGCCATCATTGATATACTACTGTGTACAACACAGATGTGTGTTATGTTGTTACGCAAGCAGTAATGATACATTGTAAACAGGTGCTATTGTGAAGTACTCACCGTAATGTAAATAGTAATATTAATTGACCTTGGAAGGATGTCGAACAAAACTATACTCAATCCACCGTTAACCGTGACAGAACTTTTACAGGTAAATATAGTTACCTACTTCAAAGAAAACAGGAACAGATTGTTATAACTGTGTGTGAATCAATTATTCCAAATCAATAAACACTTAAATTACTCGATTTGGTCGACTTACATAATGGTTAAAATTTGGCTTGTTACTATGTTCATTGTCTAATAAATAGGCTAATGCCTATACTATATTAGTACTCTACCGGTATGTGTTATACTTGTTCACAGGTATTAGTAGTAAAGTTATTATTAACAGTGTTTGGCTGCTTGAAAAACACGATAAGTACACTATAAGTCTCAGATAGTCCAACTATACGAGGTGCTACCTAAAAGTTATTAAAATGTTTCTAGCAATGTCAAATGTCTCGATCTCGACCCCCCCCTTTTTTGTTCCCTAACATGAACATCAAGGAAAAAATATTTGACGCAATAGTGGAGATTCAAAACGTATTGCGGAGCGTGCTGAAGAGGCTTAGAGAAAATGACTTGCAGATATGTTTTCATTAGAAATATGCAGGGTTTGATGAATCATTCCGCAGTAGGAGATCACTCTGAAGGGTGTGAAGTCAATTATAATTTTTATTGTAAGTGATTTTTAATAAATAAATTCTGAGAACTTTTCGGTAGCACTTTGTACAGTGGGATCTCAGAATGGTTGGGCTATGTGCATGTTATAAGACAACTGCACTAAAACCCATGCCTACAAAGGAGTGTGATCAATGGCAATATAAAGACTCAAGGTAGCCAATCTGAATCTGTGATATAAACCACTTTGTTATATCTGGGGAGCTGTGTATTCATTTAAGTTAACATGCTGTATTATAAACGTGCTTTGTATAGCTTACTTTGTTAGATTATAGTTTGTAGTACTCATCAGCAGAACATTAGCAACACTCGTTAACTGCTTACTAGCCTACATACTTGAGTAATCCGTTAACTGCATGTTTTGTTATTACCAAGTAACTTGGTATCGCTTTCGAAGCACTAACATTTTTTTTCATGTCTATATATTTGAATATGTGCATAAGAGTTTGATGTTGCTCGTGTTTGTTTGAAGAAAATGCAGATTAAAGACATTTGCAGTGTCACATCGGTATTTGATGCACTTGTGAGAAACTAACCTATTTTTGTTGCAGTTGACACATCTTGGAATTCCTTTGGAACATATAACATGGCCTCGAGTGAGCATGACGTCCGACAACTGGGTGTGTATTCGCCACAGTCGTCGTGGGAAATCCAACAAAATGTATGTTTGCTTGATAAATAGCTGGTGCCATGTTGTGGTGATTTTGTTATTTATTGAATGCATGACTGCTTGTTTGTTATTAGGATTTCAGTATTTATACTAATTGAATAATTTCAATGTCTAGTATTCTTAAAACGCTTGATTAGAACCCGAACATGATTAGAAAATCATTCATTGTACAGTAATAAAGTCATTCACTTTGTAATACATTTGAATCGTATCAAACATATTCTGTTTATTCACTTTCATGTTTCAGTTTTATTTTACATTGACTTTATACATGAGCAAATTCACAGGACTGATGTTTCCATAGTATTATAATAACTTTTTATTTGTTGATATTTTGCAGGAAGAACCAGAGTGTTGTTACAATCCTAAATCCTTACAGGATTGATTTTCCGCAGTCATGGCAGACCACAGCTGGATCTGTGAAAATGAATCCATGGAAACCATTAATTGCCTTAAAAGGTTAGTCTAATCTGTACATTTTTGTTCACATTTTTAGACCACAGTCGAGTCTTACACAATGACTTTAATTGGTGTAAATCATCAATATTTCTATATTTCCTGATTCAATAAAGTCTGAGAGCCAAACGACAAAGCTGTAAGGCTAGTCGGTGTCCTCGTTAAACTCCCAGTACATGTATTTGTTTAATTGGTGTAGAAACGACCTTCATTATGGGCAAAATCATTGCGATTAAGCATTTTATCCAATAATGTACTAATGTACCTAGTTGATGCAAAATTTACAGTTTTTCTTTCGACAAACTTTCTGAAACCGTGGAACAATACAGTTAACTTCGGGAAAATCTATCAATATTTAAAAACATTACATATCACAAATAGTGACTTATCAACCACCCTGTACATTCACTATTCAAAAATTGCGAGAAAAATAACAATGTGATCACTACGAAGCTTAAAATGTGACCACAAGAGTTTTCCTATTTTCTATTACTGACTAAGTTAGTGCGTGTTTTGAATGTTGCTCTTTGTATGATGAGCAATAAGATATTACTCTTAAAACGTTTCGGGTGAAATCTTATAATAGTAAGTTAGCTAGCTTGTTTTAGGACACTTGACTTGACTATATTGGTACATAGTGAAATTGTGATTTTGATTCTTCTGTTATCTTAATTCAGTTTAGACTATTTTCATACGTTCTGATAACTAACAGAGACTAAGGTGTTTTAATTTGTTATGAGTTGTAAACATGCTACAATTGACCACTATGTCTTACGATGAACGCAGACCTTGCAAAGAAATTATTTTATTTTCACGCTTTACATATTTTTTTTCTTTCAGCTGGACCATTATTTCAAGTGTACGATTTAGAAAGTCGGCACTTAAAAGTGAAGCACCGTGTCTCTTTCACTGTGGTATTTTGGACTTGGGTAAATTTGGATATCATTGGAATCGTGACAGAATCAGCAGTTTATCACTGGAACATTGTCACAGGTAAATTAATACTCTAAGAAGCATGGTGTATAGTGAACTCGTTACTCTAAGACGCATGAGGTATAGGGAACTCGTAACATGTTGCATTAAATAATTCAAACTTTCTTTATTGCACAATTGATTCTGCTTTTGAAAATACTGATTTTCTTTGATGTGTATTGCAGTAAATTAAATTACTTTAGAGTCTTTTGTAGACTTTAGAATAATTTTTCTAAAGTGATGAATTTTAGGTTCTTGGTATACGATTAAGCTGAGGTTTGTTTTTGTTCACATGTTATTACTGTAATTTTAAATGACAATTGGTTGATGTGTAGACAACTATACATAACCAAACAAGGAATAGCAAAGCTATGTGAATTTTTCAACACATGATTGAGTTGTTAAAGTATAATTAGGTAACTTATTTTATCTTAACATGTTTTAAAGATCAAAACTTATTGTGTAAATTTTGTTGTTTATTCACATTAACACGTTCTAGTAATTTATGTACAGGTAAAAGTAACTGAGTTTATTGAAAAAAAACATATATAAACTAATAAAAGATTATTATTATTAAAGTTTTAAATCCATTTGTGATTCGTGGTCCACGTATTACTATTTATTTACATATATTTAAAAAAAAATAGTTTATTTTCTCAGATGCCATATTTATATTTTTACATTTTACATAAATTCAAACATTCATGGTTATACATACATTTCCATACAAAATAAGTTGACTGAACATGTGTTTTAAGGTTCAGAGTATCAGTACCAGTACTATTGCGAACATTGTCAACCATCATTTCCCTCATCATCTTTTAAACCATCGATGCACTAAAAAATATAAAAACAAAAGTATGAGAAACAAATACATATTGTTGGCTTAAGAGTGTAATAATTTGTTATTTGTCAATTTGTTTTCAACATTATATTATGCATGAAGGCACTCCATATTAATGACGTGTGTTATATTGAATTAAACATAATATATAAGCTTAACTGTTATTGAGAATCTGCTGTTGGTAGATAAGTTTAAGTTTGATGGTTTCTGATTTACATTTCAGATGATGCTCCCGAAAAGCTTTTCTTTCGTCATCCTCGTTTAGCAAATACTGAAATTGTAAATTATTGGGTAGATGAATCAATGCATTGGTGTGCATTGATTGGATTGTCTCCAGAGGTGAGTTTTATATTGTTTGGCATTATGTTAGTGTTAAGTACAAGTCTCAGGTTCTTCCAATTGAAAGAACCTGATTGAATGTTGTTGACCAAATTTTCTTTCTTTTCCATAGTGATATTTAGAATAAAATAACGTTTAGATTGACATTCACAGTAAAATTGACAATAAAATTATTCAAGAAATGTTTTAATTATAAAACAAGACCTTCAAATTTCAGTTGTTAAATGCTGAAGTACATATCACATGTAGAATTTCAGAAATTAGCGCTTGCTTAAGTATGTACTTAAGTAATCTTCACTAATTTTTGGTCGATGGTTATAATTTATTTTTTGGATCAGCTTTATAATGATACAGTGATCAAAAGTCGTGTTTGTATAAATTATTTTAAGGTTATTGTATAGTTGTCTCTCAAATGATGGTATCATAGTGTAAGACTTCTGGAAAATCTTGGAATATGCTATTCATGTTACTGGTGAAAGGTGACTGATATATGCATAATTGGGAACTGGTTTTGAGCACTTCCAAGTGTCAAAGAACTGCATATTGGTCATACAGGCGAAAATATAAGCAAAACTTATCAAGGTTTCAGCATTGCAGTTAATTAAATCTATGCTTCAACGACTGACAGTGCAATAAATATGGTAAAAAGCATAAAACCCATCCATGACTTATGTGAATCCAACAATGAAGCAGAGGATACCAATGTAGAAGAAGCAGAGGCGCACCCAGGATCTTTTTTCAGGGGGTGTTTTAAGATTTTGGGAGGGGTTTTGAAGTGAAATGTGCCTTGTTTTCTCATTTATTGGCCACTTTTGTTTTATTTTTTACACATTTTTGGATTTTTGAGGGTGTTCAAACCCTTAAAAACACCCCCCTGGGTGCGCCCATGAGAAGAAGAATTATAACTTGATGTCTTAAGATGCTTCTGCTTGTGTGATATTCGATGTCGTCATCATCGGAAATCTTTCAGTAGCACGTCGTATAAGATGTACCAATATTACATCTTGAACTAGTTGGTGTCATCTCATGAGATTACGAAGCGACTGCTTCAGCTAAAAGATTTTGGAGGCAAGAATTTGGAGCAGTCAATATACATTGACTGACACAAAGTGGAACAAGATAAAAAGTTTAGCTAATATTCTAGAACCTGTAAAAGCAGCTACAGTTCAACTCTAAAGAGGTGGTTTGTCTCCAGGTGATTCTTGAAAATATGAACAACATGTGCAACGAAAGTCACAAAATATATCCAGCCACTCTGAGTAGCCAATTGATCAAAATTCGTCTGTAACCAACTTAAGGAATTTGAGCCTGTTTTTGCATGTAATTTTAGCTTGAAGATTCTATGTCTTGTTGTCAGATGAACAGAAGATCACAGCTATCGTGTTTATTGAATCTTTATCAATGCATATGTTTCAATCTGAAATTAGCACAACTAGTAGGAGTAAATGAAGTTGACAATCTCTAAAACCAAGAATCGAACAAAAAAACCCAGTTTCAAATTCTCCTCTAATATTGATGAGAGTTTGAAGCTATTCTAGCTACATAAAGTGCATATGAATATAACAAAATGTAGGAAGCCTCATGTAACGAGTAACAAAGTTATAAATTTTGTTGTTCACCACCAGTTTTTATTGTGAGGCATTGTGCATTTGGTTTTATGCATGTGCTGCTAACATGTTTTTTGAATTGTATTGAGTCAGGCCTGTGTGCAGGATTTTCAAAAAGGAGGGGTTGGAGGGGGTGGTTGACAAAAAACCCATTACTTTTTATAGAATACGTTAGTAAACTATGTATATTTACACCAGTGCTGTTTTTCAGCGTATACGAGGGTATACGCGTATACTTTAACGCGACAAGATCGATATTTTTTCGAAAAAAA
>JAQIWH010007735.1:0-11048 GCA_034695005.1 Cryptops parisi | reverse complement strand
ACTTTATCAGAATTTGAATTAAAATGTAAACTTGAACATTGTGGTCATAACTGTGTATAATGGTGATATGGTGATACCTATGGTGATACTATCCTGACGTGATGACGTCATATATTAAAACATTTGTGACGTCATGTTTTAAGACATTTTTAACGTCATATGTGTCTCGGCAGTCGCTTTAAAATATTCGATACCTCGATGAATGTACTCGATACTCAAAGTAGCAATACTATCAATATTTGTTCGATAATTACTCGATACTTAATAGTATCGACCAATAATGTATTGTACTGTGTCAATTTCGATAGTATCGTTGCTGTTAAGAAATAGAATGGATGCAGATGCATAAGCACAAGGTGCGGTATGGATTTTCTAATTTTGATTTTATTAACAAAGAAAAATAAGGCCAAACACTGTATTCCTGAGTTAGTGGACATCAATATAAACACACAAGTTAAAAACAAGTTTCAGCATGATCCATATTTATTTGTTTTTGTTACTTGGACAAGTTACATTACATCACAATGAAATTCACAACCAACCAAGTTCTTTGTCAATGAAACAATAAGTATTATATATAAACCTACGTTACAAGCCAAATAAACATAATTTATAGCAAAATATATATAACACCTTAGCATGTTCAACATGCGTGTATGTTAAACAACAAACTGTTGTCAACATTCCAGTACATATGATGTACACTGAGCTCATCTAAATGCATGGTCGCATATAGAAAAATTAAAGGCTATTTACAGTATAAAGTTATAGAATATGGAATTTACAGTGTTTCACAAAACTTCTGGTAAACACTACAGGCAAAATAGGTTTTACTATGATTTTACAATGGAGGTAGAAGGCTCTATACTGCATGGTGTTTTGTGACACATTGGTGCAAGAGCAACTATCATCATTGTACTTTATTTTAGAAAGAGTTACTTTTCCTTATCACAGGTTTATGATTATTATTATATTGTACAGTACATGTAAACCAGTATTCAAGGTTTCCAGCCTATACTGTTACAGGGATTGTAATGTTCAAGTACACATTTTCTCTAATGGGTATACATCCATGTAGAAAAGTAACTGACACAAAAAAAAATCTAAATACAATAGTTTGGTAAGGCCTTTGGTGATTGGAACTGCTAGGGAAGTTCTAGTTTTGAAAGGTATATTTTCAAAATTCGGTTTCCGGTCTTCTCGGTTTTCCAACTAACCTTTCCACTTTTCTTCTATAGTTGCGTTTGATCAGTGGAATGAACATGGATACAATGCCGCCAACCAAAGCTGTACATCCCATCAACATGAAGCTATAAACGAATGTGCCAGTTTCGTCTCGTAGATAACCTGTTGAAAACAAGTGATAATACAAAGAACGTTATTTATTAGGTGAGCAAACATATTTTTACATTACTTATTATTTTGTGATTTGATAATGATTCAAACCATTACCAAACGAGGTCACTAAAATGAGTGAATCACTGTATGTGTTATATATGTTCATTGTACTTGTATTACGAGAAAGGAATGTTTCAAGTCATTTCATCCATTCATGGATGGGTTGAATCGTAATCTCTTACAGTATTTAAAAAAGTGGATTTTCAAAAATTTCGTAGTAGTATGTCTGTACAATTGACATTCGTCAGCTCTAATTTGTACATGGAAGATGAAAATAATGGACTAAGTTTGATCACAGGTATAATAAAAAAAGTTGTGTGCTATCACTACAGTAACTTGAAAATTAATAGTTTTTCACCATTATACCGGGTGTTCAGAAAGCAATGCAACCTATGTTTACTTCCACAATAGGCCTATGTAAGACGTGTAATGTTTGATGGTCAAATCAATACAATGTCATGACTTAATATCTTACCAGCCAGTGGTGGTGTAGCAAGTCCAACTATTGCTTGGCCAAATTTTGCAATACCAAATGTCGATCCCAAATTTTCAGCTCCGTGATGATCAGCCAACAACACAGGTATTGACAAGAAACATAAACCTCCACCTATCCCGTATATGCATGCACATATTGCCATAAGCCAGTATAAGTTACTCGCTGCAAACAGAAGACAACTTGCACCTAGTAGTCCAATTCTAACATTCAGAAAGCAAAAAAATAAAATTAATTTACAGCTAAACAAGTTTGCATTATGCTTAGAGTAGATCACCGATTATCTCTATTATAATAATTCGACAACGATCTCAGCGTAGGTATGTTTCTGGCATGTCATTGGCTAAAACGTGCATCATCATATGACATCATATGAAAAAGCATCACATGACACTCAACATAAAGAAACGTTTCAATTAAAGTGGATTAACCGGAATCTGCCTTCACTTCCTGTTTATAATACGTGGTATTCACTTCTTGGTATTCGAACTTACTTCATGGTTCATAAGTATAACACATGGAATTCGTTGGTTAGCACATTGTTTCAAAAAACAAACGAAGTTTTGAAAAACATCGTTAAATCCTAGGGGTGATCTTTCCAAGTAAGTTTGTCTATAAATGTTTTGGTTCGGTTTGGCCGCGCGTCAAAGCATGTTGGCTAGTTGTTGAACAATTTTAATAATAACAACACGCGTTGGTCAAAAAAGAAAAACGGGCCAACATTCTAATGTGCGCATATGTGGCCAAACCAAATGCGACCACAATGTAATGTTTTAAAACAATAACGTAAATTTTAACGTCTCTTGTCCTGAGGGAATGAAAGTAATTCTGCAAACGCTTCCGTTGATACATAAAAGTTATATCAGAACTCAAAATATTGTGCAGCCCGTCTATTGGTGGGCATTTTACTAGTCCTGGATATTTCTGAAAGGTTGTCAAATTTAACCACAGATGTTATGCATCCAAACAAAGCATAAACTCCATATAAACATGGGTCTGAAAAATGTGTACACATTTTCATATTCACAAACGATCATGAAACAGTATGTCTATGTATCTACGTAACGTTTCCTTGGGTTATTTCAAGGGAAATATTTTCGGACCCATGTTTACATGGGTTGTTTAATTTGTTCTGATGCGTAGCATTTGCAGTTAAAATTTAACTAGACCTTTAGGATATGGTAACTGATCATCATTTATCTAGTGATTATTTAACTTCAGATAAGCCATTATTTAGCATAACTCTACACATTGCAGTAATCCACGTGCTTTAAATGTGAAATTTATTATTTGACAACTCATTTACCGAGATAATTGGTGATCTACTGCGTATAGGTGTTTGCATACCCGGCCATGTAGGCATACTGTTTAGAGAAGAAATCTTTATCTAAAAGCCATCCGCAACCAATTCTTCCGACAAGATCTCCTACCGCTGATATAGATAATAATAAGCTTGACATGGTCTTCTCAACTCCCTGAGAAATGCTGGAAAAAAAGGTTAAAAAATATTTTTTTATAAATTCATACGAATTTCATAAATTTGTTCTTGTGTTGAATTGTTACCTGTAAGGAGGCATAAAAATCAGACTAGTAGGGTAGACGGCCATTTGTAACGTAGCGGATACAAATAAAATGAGAAATACAGAATTCTTCAGATATGCGAGATCCACATAGAGATATCTTTTCACCCATTTTACAAAACAGTTTGGCTTGTGTTGCTTTAGGACTGAGTAACGTGCCTCGGCATGAGTCTCGAATTGAAATAACAGAAATTGCAACGACTCCGTTGTCATTGCTGGCCGGGATTCCTGTGTTAAAAAAATTCTATTACAAAATAAAGTAATCACAGAGTTTCGAATAATGTAAAAAAAAATATGCAATGAACATTTCAAGAAACGTTCAATTTATTTATCTTTACCTGAAGTTTAATAAATGCCATATCCTCTTCAGAGCCGAGAGATAGCGACGAGTATTTGGTTTTCTGGTAAATGTGATTGTTGTTTGCTGACATCACAGTTAGTTGCGAGTGATTCACCTGTGCTGTTGGGGAAGAAGTTGTAGAATTCTCCCGAGTATCGTCAATGGGAGGATGTATCTGTATAGAGGGACTTTTGTGATCAGAAGAAGGTCCGTTGGAGGTTTTTAGGAGCCTTTCAGAGAGCTTGTCATTTTCTAGATCCTCCGTATAGTCTGCTGCATTCGCATTAAGTGCATCTTCCTCTTGTTGGCTTGTGACATGAACGTCCACTAATGATGAATTTTCATCACCACTCACAGTTTCTACGTTCAGGGCTGGAATTTCGTGGTTTAGGAAAATAGTGCCCATCAGTGTTGTTTCTGGGGTTTTCCATGGATTGAGTGGAGGAGGGCCTGTTACGGACTGTTTAGATTCTATGACTTGCTGCTGTTGTCGCTGTTTACGGTAAAATGCACGAACTGGATCTCGGATGGACATGGCAGTTAGGCATGTCGTATACATGATGCAGCCGAGAATAAGCAAAGCATAGCGAAAGCCAAGTTTGCGTGTAAGTTGTTGTAATAGGGGGGGCTGAATGATAGAACCTATTGCTGTTCCTGCTAAACAGAGACCTGTTGCCATGGCTCTCTTTTTGCGAAAATACAAGGCTATCGTCAGTATTCCTGGTGTTGTTGACATAGCTGCGCCTATTCCTGCAAATATAAGATGGTTAATGTTTGCTGCCCTAATATAAGTGACTACTTAGTGAAAAGAAAAGTAACTACTACAAGCCTCCTTAACTGAAATTTTTTATGGCATTGAGTCGTTTAAATGTTTGTTGAAGTAGGAGATAATTTTAAAATTATTAATGCCGGATTACTTAGTTCTCAAAGGATTAATTCACATGGCATATACCTGCTGCTATGAAGCATGCTGTCAAAATACCAATTGTACTTGCGAAGTAGCACGAACAAATGGCTGTGCTGCATATGGCTCCTCCTGCTACTGCTACGCTCCGACATGAGAAACGTTTGCTTAACGCACCAGCAACAATTGCTAGAAAATGGAAAACGATTATAGTAAATCATTAATATGCCACAAGCATGTATAATTCATTATCGATATACTGTAAAAACAAAGGGTCTGAGAGAGATGGGGTCTGGGCCATTCACAAAAGTGTAACTCCATCCCACCAAAAACAAATAATTTTGAGTCCAAAATTAACGGTATTATTACTTCCTACCCTGATAATCATTATTTAAAAACTTTATTGTATGTAAATACATACAATATTTAATGTAGGCTATATACAGGGTGTCCACATACGAGATGTAAACATTTTAATCATATACAATTTGAAGGTGTGTGTGTTATAATTGTCTAAGTTTGTCTTTTAAAGAAAATAAAAACCTCATCCTTCGTCGAGATTCGAACCTGGGTTCATACAACAGCTGGCGGGAATGTTAACAGTGAACCACCCATGCTGCTCGATGATAGTGAACATACATACTAGTTTCATAAAAAATACGATTTTAGTGCACCTCCATCTAAAGGCATGAAGAATGTAGGCATAGTTTAACTCACGCAACACTCCCCTATGCTAGGGTTTCCACCTTGAAGTCTCAAAAAAATCACATTTCATTTAGTGTAAATTTAGTTTTCATGTCATTTTATGTAGTATAAGTTTGATTTCTGTAGACCTAGTATTCTGCATACTTATTATTTATATTTAATTATAATGTTATAAATGGTAGGTCCAAGTCTGTAACAGAGATGATAGTACATTCAAATTGAAACTTAGTTTGTCTCAAGAAAATTGCAAATGTTTCTGGAATTTCAGTATTTTTTGGAGAAACCTATCCGTTTTTTTTTATTTTTTTATTTTTAAATAAAGAACATTTTGCGTCCTTTATCACTTCGTTAAGGGACAAATTGTTGAAATAGTATGTTGTCCTTTAAAATAAAGGACGGGAGGCAAACCTACCCTATGTCAAAGAATTGTCAGAATTGTTTGAAATTTAAAAATTTGATTTAGAATGTTTTATGGTTCGAAACTTTTTAAACATAAATGAATGAGAACATATCACACTCGTTCATCAACTATCTTCAATGAAATGTTTGTTTATTTGAGTTTAATATTGTTTAGATCATGCTTAATGTTTAAGATTTCATTTTTGCATGCCACTATACAACCTGTGCTCGGTTACTTGGTACTGTTCATAACTTAGTCGCCATTTTGGAAAACGACTGACTGCAGCACCACTGTGGCACTGACACATACAACAAAATTACCACATAAACTTCAAGTTTCTGCTTTCGTTCTACCAAATCTCACATTTCTATTACTGTATGTGGAAAAATAAAGAATTTTCCAAATCATTGTGAACATCCTGTACTTGATCCAACTGCTTCAAAACAAACAGTCCTGCTTATTTAAAAACCAAATATTAATTAAAAGCACAATAGAAGGTTGTGTGTTAACACAACCAGACACATACACCAGTTGCACTTAAAACAAATGAGAAGAGTTATGGACTGCAGGAGTGTGTACAATTTTTGAGACACCCACACCCTGTATTTATACATACACACCCATATATGTACATACATGTATACTTGTCATGGGTGTGTGTCTTGGCAAGTGATGTATGAATTAGAGCCCTATATGTGTAATAAAGGGCTCTAGTATGAATGTGCACTTAACTACACTTGACTTTTTTAATTAAAATACTTTTTGACATATAAGAGTACTGTTTTACAGCAAAAATATTTATACTAACATACGATAATACCCATGGAATAAACACATTTTTATATATTTGTGTACAGTATAAGTATATACAATTGTAAACTTGTTTATATCCGTTAGTATTGGACACAGCATGCTGATAGACAGAAAAAAGCAATATTGAAATATACTGTATAGTCAATAGTTTAAATTGAACATTGTATTTGTGTTAGTGTCATCGTTATTGTACTATCGTGATTGTACGGATATTGGAATCGATTTTTAGTGCAAGTTTGGATATGCATGGTTAAAAACTGCAGAGATCAATATCAATCAATAAAGAAGCTCTAGTAAAATGTCAGAGAAGCAGTTTCAGGGCAAAATAAAGCAGGTTTGGGGCAAATGGAAAAATATTTTTCCTTTGGTAAAAATGCATGCTATTTTCTTTTCTTAAATTACTGTATAATACCTCGGTTTTTACTCGAGTTTGCTCCTTACCCAACCCGACGACTAGTGTTACGATGAGTGACGGAATGGTAGCGATTTGCGAGTGACTGCTGTTTGGGTATGCCGTTCTCAAATCACTGTAGATGACTCCAAATGAACGTGTCAGTCCGACTACCAGAAAGAAATTCACAAAACCACACGTGACACATACCCATCCCCAGCCACCATCTGGAGGAACGTATTCCACTTTCTTGTTTCGATCGGCTGTCCTACTCCTTTCTGATCGTATGGTACCATTCGTTTCACTTTGAGGTTTCACAGCACTAGATATTCTAGGGATTGAAACATCAGGCATCATGGGCCACGAGTAGCGTCTTAGCACATCATCGGTACCATGCTTTTCAGACATATATGGTGCAGATCCACTTCTGTCTAGATTTTCAGCAGACATCTCAGCTGTTTGCTGGCTGTCAGTCAGTTGACAACTGTCTAGACTGGAAGCCCGTTGTTTGTTGATACCATGCTGCCTCTGTTGAACCTTTTGTGTTTCCCAGAATTTGGTAGCTGTTGCATGGCCTGTAGGAGAAGCAAAGGTTTTTTTCTTACTATTGATGATCTCATTGATGATGAAACTGGTTTTGATTGTTATGCCAGGTGATAGGCTGAAAATGCTGCTCAACTCAAGCTGTTTGAAATGGAAAAAAATTTTTAAACTCCACTTGATTGAAACAATAGCATCTCACATCATCTCATGCTGTGAATATTATTTTTTTTTTTAATGTTTTGCTACAGTATTATGATGATGCTTAATTGTGAAGTTGATTGTGAAGTTTTCTCAGATGTAATGTAATTATTTATGGGTGAAAAAAAGTTGGGTTGTGTCCAAAATGGGAGGGGAATTCATCTCTCTTGGCAACGGGGGTGATTGAGGATTTCTTTTTGTATTAGCAGTGATTGGTGTCTGCTGTTTTGACTAATATAGTTTCTTATCCAAGGTTAGATGAAACCACATACCCTGTGTGCCTGGCTGCAAATTTGCAGATCTCTTATTTGCTGGGATTTCTTTTTCATTAATTTCTGAAGAAAATTTAGAGTATGTGTCACGAATAGGGGTAACAAATGATCAAATTTTCAGGTCGCAACCTTTTGCTGGGATGATTTCATTTGAGAGTTTTATTTTGCATTTTCGCTGCTGCATTGGTAGACTCTTAATTAGACTACAACGTATTTTTTCCGATATGTTGCAATTAAAAATAAACTTCCCAACCAGGAAATGTTATGAAACAATTAAGTCAGGCAGAAGTAATTTTATTGGAAGAGAATTTTGAAATTTTTAGAGGAATTTTCCGTTTAACGTCATGATTCCTGTTATATTTTATGACTGAAATACTGTACATACATAATCGATTCATTGCACATTTACAAACCGATTTATTTTCCAAGTAGCAAAGCAATGAAGGGCAGTGAAGGAAATTAACTCTTCGTAGCTTATCATATACAATGTACGTGGTAAAATTCTTGTTACTTTTATCTAGGAATTATGTTTTGTCAATTCTGACAGAAGCATACAAATTTAAAATACAAAAAAAGTTATTTTCATGAAAGCTTTTGATACATTTTTTGGTCAATGTACTGTTCAAAACTAACTCATATTCCAGTTGGACCAAAATCGGCATTTGGCCGAATTTTGTGATTACATTCTTCTCAAAAACTACAATTGATTGGAAGATGAAATTTTTCAGTTACGTAAGAAAGGCTGTATCGGCTTATTAACATTTAAAAACAGGTCTAAGGGTCTAAATTTATACCTGCTTTATTATGCAGCAATAGTTGCATTTAATGACTTCTGCAGACTCATTTTTTTTTTTGTGTGGCCAAGTAACCCAGATGGTAAAGCGATGGGGTTCCGGCCTGGGTGTCAGCTCTTCTTTTTTTTCGTTTTTACATTTCAATATTTAATCAAACCAACTTAATTACTAGATCGTTTACAATTTTTTGCAAATGTTCATACATTTTCTTTATTTTTCATACTTTACACGCACGAGTCTAATTAAAGCCTGGCTTTTTGCTAGTTTAAATCTTAAGTAGACAACATTTATACAGGGTGATTCGAAAGTCCCGCAACTGATTTAAAAAATTTATTCTATGGATACTGTATAGCTATGTATTTTAAATGCTTTTGACATTGCAACGTTCTTGTAATCGGAAAACGTTTTAAAAAATGTTTGTGGAACTTTTCACTATTTTGTGAGATACATAGGTTACTCAATGAAAAGAGGTCAAGGAGAAGCTCTTTCAATCTGTGATGTCCCTCTGGGCTCCCATAATAATGTCCCACAGCAGCTCTTGCATTGCAAATCAACTCTTTGATTTTTTATGATTCTTATGGCAAACTGAATTTTACTTCTTACCAACTCTTGATGTAGGAAGGGGGGGGGTGCTCCTACTGTTGTTTGGTGATGCAACTCATTCCTAAGTTTTTCCACTTATGTCACAAGCAACACTACTGAAGATCGTTTCTGGTTTTAAAGCAAAAAAAATCTAAAAATAATATTGAGTTTCCTTATACAGTAAGCTTATATGCATTTATTATCGCAATTAGAATATTTCTGCTGATTGCGATGGTTGATAATATCTTAAGATAACACGGGCATTAAATAACAAAGTTTGTTCACCTGCAAATGCCTTTTTAGAAATACAGTAACTTACTGTATTTAATGCAGTTAATTTGTTCCGGAGGCTTCCATGTAAGTCCAGAATTGCATAAGTTGAACAACTGTCATTGAAAAATAGTCATTTCAAAGGTCTGTTAAAGTTAGATGTGTTACATATCATGTGCATTGACTTTTGTACTTTTCAATTATTGTTTCACTTTATTTGTAGCATTTTATAGAGGAAAGAAAGTTCTATTCACTGTATATTTTTTATGTTCATGCTTATTTAGTAAGTTATGGAGAAAAAAATGAGTTTTCTCTACCAGTGGTCTAATACTTTTGACCATGGGCTGTATATTCTCAATTTTTATTTTTTTCAGACAAATTTAGGGGTTTATTTTGCTTACAATAAGTAGGAACTTAGGTTTAATAATAACACATGACTTCATCCTCAAGGAATAAACAAAAAATGGGGGTGACACTATGAGCTGAAACTAACCTTTGTAAGTCGAGGAGTTATTGTATGGGCATTATTTCCAGTGTAACATGTCATGTGAATATTAGGATTCTATCCTGTGGATATCAGTGATTGCGCTCACATTGTTATTGTAATTCCATGGATTTAAAGTTTGTAGCTTGTTTAGTGTGCAAGGATGATGGGTCCTTGAATTTTGCAATTTTTAACAATATATCTAACATGGTTCACTTATCTATCCTATACTACAACCCAAAGGTATGTATGATAGCCTCTATACCTTTGATTACATCCCCTAGAAAAAGTATGGAATCACTACATGAGACAGCACAACAGTAACTTTGACCAGCTATAAAAGCAATTTGCATTCAAACTTTGTGTGTGCAGCCACTATTGATAATTATTATATAGATGTAGTTTGTAGGCATTTGCAGTTTTAACTTTTGTTGGAACTTTTCTTTAGACACCACCAGCAAGAGGGAAAATTGAGATACATTCTTTAGACACCACCAGCTGGTGCCAGTTCCTTGTGTGTTTGCGTGGATACTAAAACCAAAGAGCACTTTGGGGGGAGAGACAAGTGTAACGACTTTTGGTGCTAGTTGTGTGTTGTGTATTCATTCCAGTGTTGCTGGTGCCTTAACAAGTGGACATTAGTGCATTTCGCTTAAATTTACTCATTACACTTTTGAATTTAGAACATTTGTGAACATTATAGCACATATTCATGCTATAATGTTTAGGAAAAAGGGTTAGGGGTCTAAGTCAAAATCTTTATGCATAGCCAAGCCATAGATTGTCTGTTCATTGGTTTTGTGTCAGGGTTGGCAATTTCCCGGGAAAAATTAGTTTTGGACAGGGCACTGGGAAAAACTGGTATTTACCAGGTTTTTACC
>JAQIWH010007734.1:0-11048 GCA_034695005.1 Cryptops parisi | reverse complement strand
CATCCTACTTTTACCCCCTTACCCCTCATTTTAAAAAAAGAATGGTAAGAGTTAAAAAAAAAAGAGAGCCTGTGAAGGTCTCTTCTCGTCCTAGTAAGTTGGATAGTGACGCTCCCTTCAAATGTCCTTCTTTGCTTCTAATGGCATCGCTTCGCTTCGCCAAATGGCTCGAGTGGACGCGTTTTGCAAGGGTTATGACATTTTTATCTGCAGCCCCGTCAAGATTTACTACAGATTGAGGGTTAATCGTGACGCCTTGGATGCAGCGAAAGAAACGAGCCTCATCTTTGTACGTGTCGCTGCACGGCAAAAGGCTCCGAATAAGCCCACCATGGAAAACGATGCCTAGTGCACATGCGCAACACTGCTCACTCAAGAGATGCCCCTTTTTTTTTTGAAAAAGAAGAAAAGTTGGGTAGAAAAAAAAAGATAGTAGAGAAAGGGTTAACGCGTGTGGTTTACGAGTGGCTGTCCAAGTGCGTAAAAGAAAAATACTAGTTTGCACACTATTTAAATAAAAAGGAATGTGTGCGTGGGGGGGAAGAGAAAAAAACTGAGGGGTAAAAGGAAAGAGGCATTAAAGTGAAAGAAGTTTCTAGTTTACGAATGCATTTTATTTTTTTAGAAAGAAAAAAATGATGATGGGTTCGGTGCGGTAACCGGCCAGTTCCAATTTCTAAAAAATTTTAGAAGGTATCTTCATTCACAGTTTCATTTTTCAAATCAAACGTAACAGATAAAACGTATGACAAAGGTTTAATGACAAACGTATAAACAAAATATAAGAAAGGATTGGCTAAAATAGTGTGAACCAGCCGTTCTAAAAAAAAGTAGCACTACGTTTTGGCAAAAATTGGAGCTGACCGGTTACTGCATCGACCCCTTCAATTGTGAATGTTTTTTAACGTGGCACGTTACGAATAAAAATGATTTGATTCATTAAATTTTCCATTTACGCGATTTCTGTATGTGCGCTTGTTGTACTATGCGACGAAAGAAATTCTTCTAAAGTCTTGTTGTGCTTAAGAAAATTTGGCTATTGTGCGATTTTGTGCGACGGTAAACAAGTGACTGAATGCAATTTTTACTTTTCTTTCACAGAGTGTACGTCTTTTATAACGCAAATGCTGGCTTTTAAGCTGAAATTTTCAGTATAATATTTTCTACTTGATGGAAAATTCGATATGTACGATTTTCGATTTAATTAAATTTTCACAAAACGTAATCTAGCTAAATGGAAGGTTACCTACATATATAACCAGAAGACTGTAATATCACTATACTGTTTATAAAACTAACTTAACTGTACAAAATTGTAGTGCTTACGAAACTACAACATACATGAACTATACGATATACTACATACATCGTACAACAACGACATACTACACCAAACATCATACTAGAACTACGACATACTGCAACAAAAAAGATTGTTCTACAAATAACTACATTTCCGGTGTTGCTAGTAGTTGACAGCTCATAAAACCATAAAAAACATTTTTTTCGAAGGGAAGCGTACTTTTTGAAATTACAAATTAGCTTAATGACAAACTAAATTTGTAAAACAAATTCAACAAGAGTTGCATTTTGTCAACACGTTATTATGATGCACCCCGTTATTGACGCTTGGGCATAGCAACAATAATTTACACCGACGCAAAACCCGATCGATATAATTAAGTTGCACTGTCAAAAAGCCCACGTAAATATTACGCACAACAATATCGCTGTTTGACAAAATAGAAAAATTTGAATTTTCAAAATATAATTTCCATTTTGTTACTAGGCTATTTCCGTTTCTGCTGCCTCACGACGATGTTTTCAAAGTTCCAACAAAACAATCAATCAACCGGATCTGACAATACCGACAACGACACAATACTAGTTCATCAAAAAAAAGTAACTTCTACCACCCCCCACCCCCTAAAAAAAAAAAACTATTTTCCCACAAACTTTTAACAAAGTAACTTCAACATCTGTCACAGTGAAAAACGATACATGGTGGCTATGTCACAATCTAGCAATCCAATTTCCATCTCAATATCCTCCCAGATAACATTGCGAAACCCTAAAAATTCGACATTTTTCTCTCTATATAAATACACAAGCACCAAAATTTGAATTTTTCAATTGTTTCGACAAAACGGTGATGTCGAGGAGAAGACACAGTGAACGTCCATCTTTGATTCCTTTTTTTTTACGTAAAGTTTTTTTTCATTATTATTTTCGGAATCGAATGTTCCTTACTTTGATGGATGGTCTCGAGGAAGAGGACAGATGGTCGCGGATAAAGTCACCTTAAAGGTCTCAGATTCTCTCTCTCTCCATTTTTCTTTGGCAATATTCCGAGAAAGGGGAATGAACAAAAAACCTTCTTTTTGAGACAGGTGATACGACCTGCGATGCGTCAATCAGATCTTCTGACACAATGTGACTAGCGATGAAAGATATCCCTCTTCACCTACATAATTTATCTTGCCTTTTCTGAAATGTCGTGTGAGGTAATGGTGTTAGACACAAGCAGATGCTAAGTGTACAAAAGCAGATGCTAAGTGATGAAAACGAGTAGTACAAAATGTGTGTGTGTCGCTAGTGTAAATGTACCACAACTTTCTTTTAACAAATTCTGTTTGAAGAAGAAAAAAAGAGTTGAAATTGGATTTCAAAACGAAGAAATTTTCGGAGAGAAGTCGTATAATATATTCAATTCAATCAATGCGTTGTTAAGTGTAGTTCTTCTCTTATCTCAAATGTTTCTTTGTAAAATGTCTCTTTCTTATCGGCATTTAACAATCTCTTTTTAAGATGTCACAAAAAAAAAACACAACTTTCAATAATTATTCCAAATTTCAGTAGATTTTTAAATAGTTCATATCTGCTACAAAAAACATTTCTAATGAGTGAAATTAACACAATAGTTCTGTTTCATGTAGCACTGAAGAATAGCTCACTATACTGTATATGCTGTACGTAGTTGTGTACATTACCATACCAACATGAACCCCATGAACCACGGGGCTTACAATGACAACGTGAATTAAGTTGTTAACAGCTAAAAAGTAACGATTTTAACTAAAATAATTTACCAAAAAGAAAGCGCATTTAATTAATATTAATTAGAAATAGCGCTTAATTGGTCATTCGTAAGTGAACCAAGCACAATAGGAATGACGAAAGCTCACTCCAATTGTTGTTTCTACGCAGTGCAGATATGTATAACAGAGATGCAAAACCGGGTAGCAATTTCTTTCAAACAATTTCGATAGAAATACAAAATATAAATTTTTAAAAAATCATCTAAAAAATAAATTAACGTGTAATTAAACAACAGTTTAATATAAAATAAATAATTTTGCTACGCTGTATTAGTTGGCAAAATAGAAAATAAAATGCACAGTTTTAAATTAGTGTCTCATTTAATTACATAATACATACACCGTTTAAAATACGCGACAAAACGCAGCGTCGCGTAGACCTGTGCCTCTATAAACAACATGGCAGCCACTTCCAACACTTGTTGTGATGTCATTTGCTCAGCAACATTTGAGGTATCTTTCATAAAAAGTTCATTGATTTTTTGTCCATTTGTTTACGAGTTATAACGCAATTTTAGGGTTCGGATTTATAAGAATCACCATGTACAATCAATTAGTATTTTCATTGTTTCACAATTTAACAAAATATTAACACCCTAATACGAAAAATAATACTTTTAAACGTGTACAGTACTTGTAAAAATTATAAAAAATAAAATACACTATCAACCCCAAAATTAAAACGATAATCGCAAAAATGACAAAAAGAAACTAATCAAAGTGAAACTCGACAAAAGTTCACAACTTCAAATGAACGCGTCATTATCTGTTAAAAATTTTATTGTTCTGAATCATTAATTTATATTTCTCACAGTTGGTGATGAAGATTACAACTAACAGAAAAAAAGAAGACTGGAAAAGAAAAAAAAAATAAACAACTTCAAAACACACAAAAGAAGAAAAAAAAGATAGATTCGTGACATTAAGTCGAAGAGAAGACGAAGACGAAGCATCTTGGAAAAACATTTCTCGATAGTGGAAGAGTAAAATTGATTGTCTCGTTTTGTTTCCTCCATCTTCCCTTTGTTTCCTCCATTCTAGCCCTAGGAAGGAAACTTATTACTATTGACAGATGGAAACCTCCATTTGCACCTCACTTTGCTCAAGAAGATTAATCCAACTTTCACTATTCGTGGCGCATGACAAATAAGGTACTGCCTCAAGATTAGTGGCAACTCTTTTTTATTTTTTACTTCTTTTGCTTTTTCCTTTTCATAATATTTTTTTTTCTTCTAGTGTAATAAAAAAATTTTTGTTGAACTAAAAATGGATTTACTTTTTATCCTAATGCGTTTTTCGTGCAAGATAAAGTTGGCAAGAGAAACGAGTCTCTTAAACAAGACGTCGAGATAATTAATAAAAATGACATTATTTACAATGTAGCGTTGAGTTGCTCCCTTTTTTTGGGCTAATGTATAGGTAGAATAAAAGGAAAAAAAAAACAAAAGATAAAATAAATTTAGCAATTTATCGTAATGTGAGACAAAAACTGTTTGTCACGTAAAAACGCCTGTCGTTAGTTACTAAAAGTTATTTCGTAAAAAATCAAAATGGAGTACAAATGTATTGAAACAGTAGGTACACTACTGTGTTTAACTTGGTGGTGTATATGTTACTGGAAATCTTTATAATCGTAGACATTTTATAGACCGCCTAGCCTTTTTTGGCAAGGTATGAAAATAGTATTAAAACACTTAAGTTGTTGTGCAATAGTTAAGTTGGCAATACTTAAGTTAAAATTTAGGCCTGAATCTACGTTTTGTATTTAGAAAAAATGTGGTTAAATAAACTAACCGTAACTAACCTAAACAGTTGTATACAAGATGTTATTTCATACTTTGTCAAAAGAGGAGAGTATTCTATATAACGCCGAGACATTTTATACAATGCCTGGATTCTAGACATCACCATGTGAACTAACATATACATAAATAATGTGCATTTAACTATTTGTAAAGTAATTTTATGTATAAATAATGTGCGTATTAAAATAATTATTGGTTCAATGTTTCATCGGCAGATGGCGTGATGAACAGTGCCATCTAGTGAGAAACATTCGCAATTCGCGTTCTCATATGTCATTTTTATCTCAAAATTAACAAAGTTGTATCGTCCGTTACGACTGGTTGTGAACACTAAACAATGTTTATACTAACTTATACAATCGTATTTTAGAATTTTAACTAAAACAATTGAAGTACCGGTAGTTGTTAAAATAATTATTTGGAAAATAATTAAATTCAATGTTTCATCGGTAGTTGGTACAGCGAATAGTGCCATCTAGTGAGAAACATTCGCAATTCTGGTTTGGATGTATCTCATATGTCATTTTTATTTCAAAATAAACAAAGTTGTGTCGTCCGTTACGACTGGTTGTCAAACTAAACAGTGTTCATTTTAATACAAAGTTATACAATCGTATCTTAGCATTTCAACTACAATAATTGAAGTAATTATTAAAATAATTATTCGTCAAGTAATTAAATTCAGTGTTTCATCGGCAGATGGCACAGCGAATAGTGTCATCTAGTGAGAAACATACGCAATTCGCTTTGGGATGTATCCCATATGTCATTTTAACCTCAAAATAAACAAAGTTATATTGTTCGTTACGACTGGTTGTCAACACTAAACAGTGTTCATTTCAACACAAAGTTAGATAATCGTATCTTAGCCTTTCAACTACAGCAGCAGGCGACCATTCGAACTGGACCCATTCGTTAAGTTGCAACCACTGGTCTCTGTCACGTAATGATGCGTTTTGCTGCTCATAAAGATCTTTTAATTGCCCATTAATAAATTCATAAACTCAGTGGAATGAGTCATCCATCGTAAATTGCTTTCATTGCACATCTCCATTAAGACGCACGAAAATGAAATTGTAAAGTCCACGTATTTAATTACACGCTTTCTCCCTACTAGCCAGTTTACACACCCTGTTTAGTTTCCTCTATTTATTATGCTACTTAATACCAATAACCACCACACAGACAGACGCAACTTTCGTCCCAAAGTGTTATTAACAAGATTAGGGTTTGCCTGCGAAATTCGCGCGTACCACCAACTTCATAAAAATGAGAGACGTTAAAATACATTAATGGCTTCAGTGAAATATTAAAGTACTACTTTTCGTTTCGTAGTGAACTAAAATTTAGTATTTATAAACTATATTCCAAATTGAGAAACCAAAATTTTGAAATCTTGAAATAAAAGTTAATTACGCTTACATTTTGTAGTTGCCACTAGTTGGCTACGGTTTACTGGACCACCACCCAGTGTTTAGAATTGAGAGTGAAAATTGTTGAAATTGATTAAATTATTAAACTTATTAATATTTATTCAAAGCTATCAAACTGCGGTTATGCAGCTGTTGAACCACGTTCAAACAATGCTGAAGCCGCCACTAGACCCTGAAGATTGAAGAAACCACGAAAACGAAAAGCAAACAGAATTATATTTTAAATATTAATACTTTCATTTCCTATTAGACTAAGTACAAACAAGGATTCTAATTTGACGTAATGGCATTTTTAAACATGAGAAAATCGAAGTTAGCTAAGCTTCTCATTGCTATCAATAGATGGCAAAGTCTCAATTGGGCTCCTGGTGGCAAAATTCAAAATCTATCATGAAGTTAAATGCGACTATATAGCAACCACTTTGAAACAATTGAAGGCTCGGTGCAGTAACCTTTCAGATTCAATGTTTTAAATTAAAGGAAAGGTATTTTCAAACAGTTTCATTTTTAATATTACACAGATAAAACGTATAACAACAAAGGTAGGTAAACAAAAAACAAAATTTAAGAAACAATTGGATAAAATAGTCTCACAATATGATACAGCTGTTCTGAGAAAAAGTGATATCACCTTTCGGCAAAAATTGGAGCTGACCAGTTACTGCATAGAGTCCTTCAATTATCATTAAACTTTGAATTTGGTTAAATTTTGGTGAAACTGTACGTGCAAGTATATATGTTACCCGAATCCAGTTTAAACCCGGTCTCATTAGTAACCAATAACCACAAAGATCAGGTTGGTTAATGCGACCGAAAGTCGCCATAAGCTTAAATTGCTAGTTTAAAATCGTTCAGTAAATTATAGAAACCGGGTTTTAATGAAGTTTAGGTTGTCACTGTAATATGTTTATAAAATAAAAACAAACAAAACTTTTAAACTTTAAAAGTTGCAAAGACAACTTTAAAAAATATATATAAATATCGTAACAGAAAATGTTTTATGTCGCCTTCTTGATTCGGAGTCACAAGATCTCCTTGGTTGTTATTAATAACATACGAAAGATAGAATAAACAAACTAGAACCTTTCAAGGTGGGTCATCCATCTGGACGACCGAAATTGTATTTCGGAGAGACAAGGCAAAAGCAGCAAAGCGAAACTGATACCATTTCGTGATTCATACCACGATGGGAAATATTATCACTCGCGACCCGCTGCACTTTTCGCTACATTACATCTTAAGAGATAAGACCAATTTTCGAACCCGTTCTTCCAAAACCGTGTCAAACAAAAGGTAACTTGGGGCGGTTAAGGAAACAAACAAAATACACACACACAAAAAAAAGTTACACACGTTTAAAAAAAATATCGAAAAAGAAAAAATCTAAACAAACATGGCGGAAGAAAATACCAACAAAAAAACAAACTTTAAACATAAAAAAAAATTAGAAGCGAAAGAAAACGTTAGCGAGCAAACAGGTCTTTCATTTGAGGCGAAAAGCGATCGCGTTATTAGATAACTATTTTGCAGGCAAACCGTTATCTTGGGCCCTTTCTCGAGGGAAATTAAGGCGTTGTTAACGGTATGCTAAGTTGCGACTCTGGTACTACGAATCTGATTATAGTGAAATATGGCTCCGAGTGAACCTGGGGTCTCAAAGAATCATCAAACAGAACGCCGCTTCCTCTACTACAACACACCCATCAATAGTATGAAAAGATGAAGAAAGAGGTAGTGAAGCAGAAGCAGGGTGAAAGGAATGCATTTGGGTGTTTTGCCTGCTTTTCCCCCCCTCTCGTCTCTGTTCTTCCCTCTTAAAATTTTTTTCTTGAGTGTGGGTTTTGGTAGCAAGACTGGTAGCAGCAGCGATGAGCGCAATTGCACGAATAATTAAACTGGCACCGATTCGAACTTCTTGGTTTTCAAGTAAAGAAAGGGGAGAGAGAGAGAGGTTAAAGTTAGGCCCATTAAAAGCAATCGGTGCGAATGAAAGGTAAGTCGAGTTTGAAAAATCAGGTTAAGTTGACTCGGCCTCCAAAGGTGGAAAAATGGGCACCGCAATTGTGGTAGGAAAACTTGGCTGCCAATGAAAACAAAACAAATAAGAAAAAGAAAGAACTAACACCACAAGTGAATTTTGTCCATTACAAAGAATTCGGCATGGTTTTAAACGGAAAATTAAACTAAAATGTGTGTACAAGTGAGTTGACGTGCTTTAGTTTTTTGTTTGTTCATCAAAAAGTTTAACTTTTAGACTATAATGAATATTAATGTTAAAAACTTCAAAGGGGGTTTATAAACTGACTTTTTTTATAAGGCCAAAGTGTAGTATACATGTATTGTTACCCGCAATGTTTAAATCTAGGCATTCTATAGAATCCCAAGCCGAATTTGGCAATGCAGTGTAATGTTGTGTGGTGTAACGTATTGTAGTGTATAGTGTAATGCAGTGTAATGCAATGTAAACAAAACACTCCATTATATGTCAAATTAATTGACATAAAATATTCATGTTAGATTATGTATATGTTACCGGCGATGTATAGAATCCTCTTTTGACAATGCAGTGTAATGATGTAACGTAGTGTGATGTAAAGTATTATAGTGTAATGTAGTGGTATGTAATGTAATGCAGTGTGAACAAAACACAATCGTATGTCAAATTAATTGACACATAATATTCATGCTAGAATATGTATGTGTCACTAGCAATGTATAAAATCTTCTTTTGGCAAAGAGTGAAATATCACCTTGTTTACAATTGTTCAGGTTAGTTAAAGTTAATTTAGAATGGTTAACAACACTTTCCCTAAAAACAAAAAACAAAATTAAGCATAAATTTAAATCTAACCTAAACTCTTACATAAAGTAACGATTCCAATGCTAATTTCACACTTCACCAAACAAAACTAAGTATTGCATATATTGCGATAACATACTGAACAAATGCTGTGAAAACAATTTATAATTCTATAATATAACATTTTAAATTGAACTAGACTCGTAAATCCCTCTTATGTTCAACATTGAAGTTAAGCTGAAAAATCAATAGCGAAGTAGAAACGGAAAGAAAAATTTGCGTTTGCATTTAAAAATATGAAGAAAAAAAAAATTGAACGAAGTTTTGTTATTACAGAATTAACAATAACAAAACAAAAAAATAAAACCGCAACATGTTATTACTTTTTTTTTTTATTCCAAGAATAATAATAAAAAAAAATTCGGTAGATATTGGTGGTAAGCCGGTAAACGTTTTAGCAGCAACAACAACCACCACCCACCAAGAAAAAATCAGATGAAAATGAAAAACCACAAAACAACACATACTAATACACATCTCAGTAAAAAAAATAAAACAACAAAATAACGAAAAACAGGAAAAGAAAAAAGTACAGGAAAAACAAAAAAAAATTTAGACGATAGAAAAATTCGGTGAACAACATTTGCGAAAATGGTCTCCAGTTCGTAGTAGATGAAGTCATAACCAAAGGCCTTTTATTAGAAAAACCACATCTTAACAGTTCGTAAAACGAGTCATTTACTAAAGGGGGCAAATTTTTTTGTCCTAGCGAACAAAAACGAACAAATAAAAGCCAATTGTGATATATACGTATATACTATATACAGTATATATTAATATATAAATAAATAAATATACATATCAAAAAATAACAATACCCGGATGTCAATGAGTTGAAGTTGCACACATACTGTAACTATACAACAATTTTAAAATCCATTAAAAAAAACGTTATACTGCATCATAAGCTTAAACGCTAAATCTCAAAACCAGTCTTTTAATAACAGCAACACCTTATGACATGCACGAAACATGCCAACTGTAAAGAAAACTTAAAATATGTTTTTATTTTAATAATTTTTTGTTTTAATTTGGAAACAAAAATATGTGGCTTTAAAGTCGTTTACTTCGTGTTGTTTAAAAGTATAGCATCCTTTAAATCCATTTTTTTTTGTGTGAGGGATTTTGGATTTCGATTCTTTGCCAATGACCGTCCACCATAATAATAGAGACTTCTAAAAAAATGATATCGGAAAGATGGAAAGGTAGGAAAAAAAAGAATGGAAAAGTTAATTGAATTTTGCAACTCGATAATTTAATTTAACGCCGAATGAAGAAACACACAGAGTAAAAATGGGGCCCTAAGGAGTTCAAACTGACAAAACCGATACTAGATATTTATTCGACTAGCTGTTTTTTTCCCTATGACGTTGTAATCACACAATTGTCTTGCTAAAAATTGCAAAAATGAAAAAACTAACGATAACGTAAAACAAAATAATCTATAATATGGTGTAATGCAGTGTAATGATGTAATGTAGTGTATGGTGTAATGCAGTGTAATGATGTAATATAGTGTATGGTGTAATGCAGTGTAATGATGTAATGTAGTGTATGGTGTAATACAGTGTAAAGATGTAATGTAGTGTATGGTGTAATGTAGTGTATGGTGTAATGCAATGCAATGATGTAATGTTAAGTAAACACTCTATTATATGTCAAATTAATTGACATATGATGTCAGATTATTTTTATATGTTACCGGCAATGTATAAAATCCAGCCATTCTACAGAATATCTAGCCTCTTTGGCAAAGTATGAAATAACATCTTATATATAACTCTATCCCAAATTAGCTGGCACAGAATTTGCTTGAGGCAGCCAAGGGGCGAGCTAGGTGATCACTATCTCA
>JAQIWH010007733.1:0-11049 GCA_034695005.1 Cryptops parisi | reverse complement strand
TTAAATTACAACAATCAAATTTTACTCTAGACACCCCGTGGTTACCATACCAACCACGGGGGCTATCTATCTAGTTACACAAGATTTGCACAAGACACTCCGTGGTTACTAATAATAATTACACTATTAAAGTACGGTACTGTACATTTATTATTATGGTACTTTTTGATTAGAAGCCAATCTCTTTATTTGTTGCTACTTGCTTATGCTTGTTTATGAATTTATTTTGCAGGTTTGGTTAGGTTGGGGAAAAACAAATTATACGTTTTTGTGTTTTTTTCCATGATCTAACCTGCCAAATAAACTCATACCACCAAGTACAAGCAAATAGCAACACAAAAGAGGTGCTCTAATCGAAAAGTACCATAATCATAAAATAAAAAAATATTAATTATTTATTATTCACAACAGTACATGTATCGGTATATGATTCGTTATATGACATGTCGCGTAACAGCCAAGCTTCCAGGAACGCATTTCGACCGTAAAGCAAGGGGTGAGTGTATAGCAGTAATTGTTTCATAAAATTGCAAGCAGTAGGCTTAAAATGTGTCTTTAATGTTACCACAGCTTCCATTAAATGGTAGCTAACATACTTATAGTATTAAGGGTTATTTCGAATCACACACACGCCCCATTAAAAAAAAAAGAAAGAAGCGAAACCAATGAAAGTAGATTTATTGTTTTTTTCTTCCTATTTTTTTTTCTCTTTCGATTTTATTGGTTGCACTTATTCTCCCAGAGGTTTGAAACTATTAAGAAAAAAATACCGTAAGAGAAAAAAAAGTTGAGGTTTTTGAGGCACACAGGCAACCTTGTCCATGTTCTCAATTGGCGTATCGGGAGTTTCAGCGTCATTGATTCCTTTTCTCACCACCGCAAAAGAATTGCTCGGACCCCCGATCAACGCCTCGGTTTTAAAGAAACTATATACATATATATATGTATATATAGATATATAAAGAAAGAAGTGGTAGCGGTTTTCTTCTTCCTCTTTTACTTGTCGCCAAGAAGCGAGACACTGTATGAATTCTCCACCCATTTCTTGGCCGTCGTTCCAGAGGAGCATCGATCCGGAAACCTAGGTTGCCACGACGACCAAGACGCTCATTACCCTCCATCATAATTTTCGTCTTCTAATGGAAGTCGAAAAACGCTCTACGATCGGGTTTTGTGTCCGCTCCAATTGCTAGTTTTCCCCCCATTTTTTTTTCTTTTATATTACCTTTTGGCTTCTACAGATTTTGCAGTGAGAAGTGTATAGTAGGGGGGAAGGGCTTGTATGTGTGGTTCTGGACACAATACGAATTGCGAGCCATAAAAGGACGTTGAAAGTCGAGGAAAACTGGAAACGTGGCAGACATACTACAAAGCCATGGAAAAGAGTATGGTCGTAGTTGTTGTTGGGTTAAAGCAACTTAGCGACTGTGGTTAATGCGCATAGACATCATTTTATGGGTCCTTTAGAAAAGACGACGAACGTAATAGTCGCTACCTCAACACCTGAGAAGGGTGTTTTGCAGTAAAGAAGAAACGTGAGCCTTGTGGATTATTTGTTTCGTTAGTTAATAATTCCACGAGCAGGTTCTGGTTTGTGCGTTCTTTTAGGTCATGGCAACGACGTGAGGGTTTTTGTTTCAACAGCTTTACTTATAGTTATGTGTGTGTACATAAATATATATGTATATATAAAAATAGTTACCTAAAACCGTATTAGGTAACATCGGGATGGGATGGGTTTTCTTTTATTCTTTTTATATCATTTTTATATCTTTGTCAGAAATGACCAGAACAGCTGTTCGAAAGGAAATGGAGATAGTTTTTCAGTTCCGGCTTTTTTTTATTTATATATTTTTCTTGGGATAAGGTGGTTGTAAAAATCGGAAATTATGCTGAGGTCTGTTATTTTTTTTTTGGTATCTTAAAAAGAAGTTTAGTGGTATTGGAACAAGAAAAAATGTCTTTGCTGATTTTCCTTTTTCTTCTTATCCGTTCTTTACTTTAACGTTTTAATTTTTTCTTTTAAATATAATATTTGAAATATATTTGATAAAATATATTTTTTTAAAATAAAAATATTACATGAAATATTGTTTTATTTTGTATATTTTTAAAACTTCATGCCCATATGGCATGTTTTGGAATGTTAATTCTTTATTTTCAGTAATTATTGCTGGTATTTCATTTTGCGTAATAGATCATTTTTTACCATGTCTCAATAACTAATTTTTTGCTTTAGCCAGTGATAAAATATTACGACATAGAATTAATAATTTATACCTTTAAAAGAGAAAAAACAGAAAAAATTGTCACGCAATACATTAGCGACCATAGCACCATTTATTGAATTTTATACATGTACAAATCATATAAATGTACAGTTTCTTGTAGTCATTTTAATCATGCTCTTAAAAACATGTTTTATTTAGTTAAGTTGTTTTCTTAGATTATATCAGCTGTTGTTCTGTTATGTTATTTGCACGCTTGTTTATCTTATATTTTGTTTCTATGGGATGCAGACTTAAAATAAATAAAATAAAATACGTAAAAAATACCTATATCAGTGGTACTTAAAATATTTTGCGTTGCTTTAACATTAATATAGTTGATAACAAATAAAGAACGAAGACATTTCAAACACTATTTAGATGGTCAAACTATGCATCCATCACAGAAAAATGTAAAGCAATAAATATTCCCACAATCAATCAACTTACTTGACAACACCACTTAAAAGAAATGTGGTGATAAAGTTGTGGCAAAACATTTTAAACTGTTGGGTGTGTTAATGCATCAGTCTAATAGGTGCTTTATAGTTTATCTTTGGGATTTATGCGATCTTTGCGTATTGTGATATTTGATATTGATTAGTAGTGATTTCATTTTCGATTTCTGCAACTTTTGATTCGATTAATGCGATTTTTTTTTTGCATTGAACTTACGCACTTTTCGATTTATGCGGTTCTTACTTTGTGCGATTTTTGGTCTATTGGACTATAGGCTTATCGTATTACTGTGAAAAACGTCTGTAGTTATCAGTATATGTTCAATTCCTAGCTCACTCATAAAGTCACAAAATGACTCAAGTAAAGCTATTATAAAGCGAATACAAATGAAAACTCTCATTTTGAGAGAGTAGCTTTCATTCTTCTATTCCGGTATACAGTATAGAAGAGGTAAGTGACATATTTTGTTAACAGAAAATCCATTTTGCTGCATCCCTTAGAATTACTTTTCCGAGCGGTTAGCTACCCATAATTCACTTTATCTTCCGTTTTTTGACCTTTTTGACTAAGCTTATAGTGGTGTGTGCACTTAGTGTAGCCTTTTAAGGTGACTTTTTTTCTGTGTCTGTCTTATCCCATATCTTTTCCTTCCTGACCTTTTTTTTCTTCTTGTTCTTTTCCCTCTTATTTCCTTGAACTTTCTACCATCTTATCTTGCCCTTGACACTTATGTAAACCATTTTCCTGTTTCTGTTGGTTACTCTCGTGGGTTTTTAGGGTCTTTCTACTCCAGTTCATCACAAGATAGGCTGATTTATTTTTCTATCTTGTATAATTTTACGCATGTCTCCTTAATTTTTTTTTCGTTTTTTCTTCTAGTTTTAATATTTCAGTTGAAGAGGTTCATAAACACTACTTTTAAGAATTATCAGATTTTAAAATTTTATTTAATTTTTTTTTCACATTTTCTAAAAGTTGATTTCAAGTTTGAAGTCATTGCACTTAAAGTGCATAATCAACATTCGGATGAATGGTGACTCCAATCGGGAAATTAATAAACGTTTTTATACAATACTATTTTTTGCTCGATTTAATTGAATCCATTTTAAGTTTGAGTTAAGAACTTTTTCCACTTAGAACTTCAGATAAATGTATCTAACACGCTATATTTTTTTTTAAAAAAGTTATACGTACAACTCAGTCTTTGAACGACATTTTCATCGATGAAACTTTCACTACGCATATCAATACGTGTCAATTTAAAACTGAAACAAGCTGGGTAATACACGTGTTCGAGCTTTAACCTATTGATATGCAATTTTGTCATGTCGATCATTTATTATTGTACATTGGTCTATTTTCATCATTCAAAAAGGCATTAGTTGATTTGTGAAAATTGTATATTTTCATTAATGTGTGACAATACGATATTGAAATTGTTTCATCGTGTCATGAAAACGGAGAAAATGATTGAACGTAACTATATTTGTGTTTATCATACTGTATATTTATAGAGTATACAGTATATAGTGATGCATTTTACAAAATATTCGTTCAAAAATCGGGTTAAAACGTGTGACATTTTGTGGCTAGCAATTTTGTCACGTATCGTTACATGATTTTGTCAATGCCGAAGATTTCTATAGACTATTGAAATTTGAATAACGTGACAAGTCGCGAAAACCTATAAATGCTGACTATTGAATTTGAAATTAATTACAATGCCGACTTTCTAGTGTATAATTTAACGACATCGATTTTTCGTTTTCGCAGAAAGTTTATTATTTTTTTTGTTGTCATTTATGCGTTTTGAATGGACGTTTTATGGAAATTTTTGTGCATGAGATTTGCGTTTATTGAATATTTTTATTATACAGAAGCTTTTTGGGTCAATCCTTTGTTTAATTTTTCCTTTGTCATTATTTGACATTTTTCAGCTACTGTCAAACGATTTGTCGAGTCGATATGTCGTTTATTTTTAATATTATAAATTTAAACAAAAATTAGACAAAAATAACTACAAGTGTGGGCGGATTATATACTTATACAGTGAAATCCGGTTGTTATAATCACGGTTAATGTTATCAATCGTCTATTGTTATTATAATCAGTCGATTTCAACGCAGTTTGATGTTTTTTGTCTATTGTTATTATAATCAGTCGATTTCAACACAGTTTGATGTTGTCTATTGTTATCAGCCAATTATTATCAAAAAAGCACGTCTCAAAGTGATCATAATAACCGGATTCTACTGTATCTAGCATATATAGTTATATATATAGCATTGTATATAATTTGTGTGCAATTTGTTTGTCAAATTTCTTACACGTTGATGAATTGGATGTAAAAATTTGAAAAAAGTTCATACGTTTACACGTCAACGTTTACGCGTTGACTTTGTACGTCTGTTTGATGAAAAAGTCAGATTTTGTGATGAAGCGATATTGTGTTTTGGTTCGACTCCGCAGCTGCCCCCAAAGATGATGCAGACATTACATATATATTTTTTTCCTTTATTTATTTATTCTTCCATGTGTTCCAATCGGAAAGTCGATCAGTAATCTCTTCGTGGGGTTTTAGATTAAAGTATTAAAGATTGACGAGTTTGAGATGAAGCAGCAACTATCGAGAGATTTTGTGCCAACATCTGGTGGCAGCCGAAACGCATTTCACCAGAAAATGATGAGCTACTTTTGCTTCTTTTGCTCTTTCTATGTACGGGTATGTATGTATATATATATATATATATATATATATATATATGTGTGTGGGTCTATGTATGTATGTAGAAGTTTGTATGTGTGTGTGCACGAGCGTAAAATATGGCCACACGAGGTAGACATCATCAGTTTCAACAGACACTAATAACTGCTGCCACAATTTATCTTAGCCCTACATTTGCTCTCCCACGAAGTTGTTACTTCATTTGTTGCCATGACAACGGCATGCTGGGTCTAATGTGTGTTATTTTTGTAGCATCAGCTGTTCAGGGAGTTTTTGTTGTTGTTGTTGTTGTCGTTATTACTGTGTAAGCTGCATTTGGAGAAAGAAGTCTGCGTTATGTGTATTGACCAATTGGCGAACTCTTGGACAAAAGTTTTTCCCCCATCTCTGCCAGTATATTGTGTGTGGTGTGCGAATTGGTACATAAATAACCACGTGCGAGACATTTCTCAGGATTTTATTACCCATCGGAGTAGATATAAAAATCGGCTAATCTTGTCGAAAATCCTATTTTTTTTGCTAAGGTTGTGTCAATCCCATAGACGTTGCAGAACTTGTTTCATAAATTTGAGTTGTTTTTATAGCCCAAAGTGAAGAAATAACAACAACAGGAAATGGTTTTTCGGGGTAATTTAATGAGGAAGAGGGAAAACAAAATAATTGTCATAACTTGTAGTTTATGTATCGGTATACTAGTTTAGCAATACACTAAAAACTGGATTAACCAAATCGCGATAATCCGAAAAAATTCCGGTTTATTTGAATTACTTCAAACATGTTCTTTCAATATAAAAACTGACACATTATCAAAAAATTATTGACAATATCGATAATTATAGATAATTTATCAAACGAATGATTGTAAGTTAATACTTGTAGATTTACATACATATTGATCATTAAATTATTACGTTTTTTAACTTCTACAACGTTGTTGGTTTTTTTAATACTAAACCGGGCATATACATTGAAATTCAGTATCATCCGAGTTTTAGTTTAATAATGTTTATTGCGTACAGAGTACAATACGGACAAAAACGGGAAAAAACACCAAAAGAAGATATCCAGTTAGGTTGAATCAATAAACTATACAAAAGAAAGTTTATCCGAGATGGGCTTGATCTCATCACATTATCATCAATTATTAATTCCTTTACTTTTAACACCTTCTATTCTTAAACAATCTTTCCAATTATTTACGTTGTTTATCCTCATCTACCGTTTGTGATACAAATACTACCTAAAATATTTTTAATAGGTAACTTTTTAAACATTAATTTCATCGTTTGATTTTGTTGTATTGATTGTTATTGCTGTAATTATTGATCCTTTTAAATTGTCTTTTAAAAAATATTCATATAATCGAGTTTGTAGTGTATTGGTGTTAAAAACATCTTAGCGCTCTCCCCCAAAAAAGAATTTTAGAATTGGGCAAGAGTAAAAAATAAAACGAATGTCTTAAATTTGTTTTTGAGATCAATTTGAGATGACAGCAAACAGTAAAGTTGCAATGGATGTGCCCTGAGTCACCCCAATATATATGTTTGTAATACTTGAAAGTATTATATACTCTTATTCAAAGTTAAGAGTTAATGCTTTGAATTCAAACCGAAATAGTAATCTGGTATTTTTTTTATATCAAACTGTAACCATAGGAATATTTGAACGTGGGTAGTTTATGGGATTTGCTACGAAATGTGGACTTTTTGCACAATTACTATGTATAAAATGAATCCAAAGTTGAGATGGAAAATTGGGAACTTTCCAACTTCGTGTTATGTGTCTTTTAAAAAAAAATTGACGAAAAATACCGAGCAAGAATTTTGTTAAAAAATTGTGAACATGTATGTGCCTGACTTCTCTTTGATGATATGTGGGCCCAATAAATTCAAAACGGTTTGTATCTTTACTTGAAAAAAAAACTTCAAAAAAGAATATTTCAGTGGATCTAGTTGAAAAAACTTTGAATAGGGTCATCATAAAATTGACCATTTCTTCAACAACAAAAAAATATCTGCTCAGACATCGGACTGTTAATCGTGAAAGAACCTCCCAAAAAAATCCGAATGTTAATGGCCGTAGAAGTTCTTTCGCATGTTTTCCTGTGGCCAGCAGAATTTTTCTCTTTGGCACACTGAATAAAAAAAAAATATCGCAAATTCGGCGATTTTGGGAAACAAAGAGGGAAACGGACATTAGCTCGTGCTGTCCATGACTTCTTTCAGGAAGAAGTGCCAAGTTTTCTTGTTTTTTTTCGTTCTTCTTTGCAACTTTAGCTGACGTAAAGAGGATATGGAACAAAAACCAGAACCTGGTCTTAGTTGTTTGTTTGTTTGTTTATTTATTTATTTATTGTGGTGTATTAATGAATCAATCGTTGTTTACGTCAAGTATGTAAATCGTTTAGTGAGTTAATCGGAAAGAACGACCATCTTAACGCAAAATAGCACGTTTAATTTATTTACGATGATGAGGAATACCATTAAATTTCTTTAAAAAAAAACGAGGGTTCTTATTTCTATCAAGAAGTGCAAATAAGATTTTTAACGATTCGCAAATTTATTCAAGTGCCATTCACCACCATTGAATTCGTTCGGTTTTATTTTTTTATTGGTTTTATTCTTCAGTGATAATTTTTTCTCAAGTTTCGACATTGAAACTGTCTTCTTCAAATAACAATTTATTGAGAAATTTTGATTTGGAAAAAACTAGTCGGTTTTTAATCATTTAAGATCCACTTAACGCAGTCTTAAAAATAGTATATTCACATAATCACATTGGATGAATTATCAAATCGAAGGAACGATTGAAAAATTGGACACTGTAAAGTATATGGTGTTTTCGCTAAGATTTAATGGCCTTTTTTGTTGATGATAAAAATGTAATGGGTTTACTATAAAATTGACCATCAAATAGGATGTATGATGTGTAAGATATTGAAAACTCAACATCGCTGAGTATATTATTAAACATACTTACAGTAGTTTTGTTAATCGTGGAATGGCGTTACTAGATGGCGTTACTTACTCTATAGATAATATTTTCACCCATAGGGGAAAATCATTTTGATCAGTCTTCATTTAAATAATTCATCGACGTCACCATTCAATGATAAAATGTTGGATTTTGAAATGTTTTTATCTCGGAATTGACACGACATTGAAAGCTGAAAATAGTTGAGTTGACTTACAAATTCGCAGCTGTACCGTCATGTAAAAATTTGGTATTGCAAGAGCGTCCCTTTTCGACGTGCATAAACCTGACGAAACGATACACACACAAACTTGCAAATTATGTGGATTGGTTATACACATCGGTGTAACTTTCTTAGTCTTCCTAAACGCGGTTTTGGTTATTCACGGTACTTAACGGATAGCAGAATCTAACGCTTCCGTAATAGTTATTATTAAGTATTAAGGAGGCGTTGACAAAAAAGGTAGCACCCTCCTCCCCTGCGAATAATCAGAGGTTACTGTAATAAATTAATAATAAAAATGAAACTGATCTGTGCTGGCGTAAATGAGTGTCATGGACGTTTTAGCGTCGCCCATTGACCAGAATCCTCAAGTCAGCTGTTGTTATTGTTGTTGTCAGCTCCCTTTGTTCGAAACCAGAGTTTCGATAAGTTTCGAATCGTAAATTGTTTCAAAACTTTTGTATTCACTTTATCCTTTGTTGATTCAGCAATGAGGTTCATTCGTATCATAATATATCGAGTTTTAAAAAGTATATCCAGGTGTTGTATATAGTACAGTTATTTTAGTCAAATAAACATTAACATGTACATAGCAATTTGCAACAGCCATATGAATGAAGATTTCCGTGCTTAGCAGTTAGTTCTGTAAATATGGACTTATTTGTATCGACATATTTCAGATTTTTTGTTTATAGATGTTTTCAACGACAATGATTTAAAAACCCAACAAACCTGCAGTGGTTAAAAATACTGAAAGGAAAACAAAATCATAAGGTTTTACAAAAAAAGCAGGAACTTTGGGAGGAAATTGTTTTCGATAAGGCTGTTGAAGAAAAACGGATTGTTTTTGTTGACCGAAAATAGATAGGCTATGACTTCGTTTTTTTTTCTTTACTACTTCTTACCAAAACGACATGGGTAAGGATGGTGTTAGAGGGTTAGTGGTAGTAATAGTAAGTTTTCCATTTCTCGTAAAAGAAAAAAAAAATAAATATGGTCGTATACTCTTTGAAGAAGGTACTCGTCGGTTTCCTGTGCTACTTGGTTTTTACTGGATATTGGATGAAAGGTCTGCCAAAGAGACAAGACACACACATAGCATCTAATAGCCAGACCGGGAGATTTCCTTTCCAATCCTCCTGACTCTTTATGATCATGTCGTTTTGACGCTTCCGTTTCCGTGGGCCTCTTCCTACTTTTTTTTATCCCCCTCCTCACTATGAGGCGCCATTGGACCCAACCCTCTCTCAATGGCTTCCAACGGGTCATTTCATTTCGCTGCTGCCTCGCTCCACTGGTATATCAAGCCTTTCTAAGCTTTTCTCTTGATTCGGAAGATCGTGCTGCACAGACACTGGCAGTTAATCCTTAACTTTCTTTTTTTGAGAAGTTTTTTTGGTTACCCTTTTTTTTTACGTTGTGTGTATTTTTCTTCTTCTTTGGTCTTCTTATGCGTGCGTGTCTTATTTTTTTTTGTATTTTAACTTGCCATCTTTTACGCTGTCTTTCCTCTTCAGAGTTTTCTTTCTTCTTCTTCGTCTTCTTTGCTACCATCTTCAAACTCTTAATGTTTGAAGATCACTATTGTTGTTTTTTTTCTTCTTCTTATTCTTCTTTTAGCAGCTTGTGTGTTAGAGGAGTGAGATGATGGAAGGAGAAAAAGCTGTTGTAGGAGGAGGACATCGTTATTGTCAGACATCTTTTCCGATGCAGGGTATAATTTTTTTTCTTCGTCTTTAGTGAGGTTAAGGGTCTGTATGATTTTTTTTTATCAAATTTTTTTTTTGGTATTCCCAAATTGGAAATAATTTCCTGCTCGTCAAGTGTTGGGAAGATTGAGTTTCTTAAACGACACCGAAATCGATGTAGGTAGAATACGAGCTGACGAGACGTCTAATTTTAGAATGTAGTGGTGAACTTTTTCTAATTGTCTAAAAAAATGATGACATCGAGGAGAATAAATCATGCGACACATTATACAATGCTACGTTGTATTGCTTTAATATGAGTTTCACAGCCTATAAAGGGATTGATGTAGTACATACAATTAGCCTATGTAAGCTAATATAATTATCAATTTTATACTTGAAAAGCTAATATAATAAAAATTTTGAGTGTTGGATATAATAGCATCTGGAGGGGATGTCTTTCGAATGATGCTATTTTAATTAATCTTGAAATTAATTTTTTATTTTTAAATAACGTTAACTTTTAAACAATGCGTCTTCGGTATCAAGTTATATTTGGAAAGTTGTAGGCAATAGCTCATATATACTCTATCCCAAATTAGCTGACACAGAATTGCTGGCACAATTAGGAGGAAGTTAAATGAATCAGCCAATGGTTGACGAGCGTACCTCTCACACGTTTGAGTTGCTGTGTGATCAGTGGTCACACAGTGA
>JAQIWH010007732.1:0-11049 GCA_034695005.1 Cryptops parisi | reverse complement strand
CAACCTAACCTGGTATCTACACCCATAACAATGGGTTAGGTTAGGTAAAAACAACAACAACATTAAAATATACCATTTATGTTAACGATATTTTTTTCTAAACTCCGCCCACCAACCTAAAACCAAAGTTTACCAAATATTTCATCTTTATTTTGGAACTTTTTGATTAGATGCTCGACCTCCGTTTTGCTGCTACTTGCTTGTACTTATTTATGGGTTTGATTTGCAGGTTAGATTAGAAAAATAAAACAAATTATACATTTAATGCGTTTTTGTTATTTTCCCAAACCTAACCTGCACAACGAACCCATAACCAAGTACAAGCAAATAGCACCATATAAGAGAGGTCGGGCTTCTAATAGAAAAGTACTTTAATGGTACTTGTGTCTTAACCTACTTCCCTAGGAGTGGTCTTAACTAACCTAAACTGGGGTATAGATAACAGTTTAGGTTAGTTATAATTTCATTCATAAAATTAATAATACAGTTTCGGGTGGTCCTGGAGTTTACGTTGTTAAATGGCTGCATTGCATCTTCATAATGGGATGGGTAATCAATCACAGAGTTTACGTTGCTAAATGACAGCAAGGCTACTTTGGAGGCCAGGTGACTTAGTTAAAAGAACAAAAACCCTACAAAATACTTTTTTTGATTTTGTAACTAATCTAACCTGGACTCCATAAACATAAGACGCAGTGCTGTTTTTGGAGCAATGTAAACAAATGGAGGCGAGCATTCCAATCATGAAGCTACAATGCCATTTTTAGCAATTTTTCTTGTACTGCACATGAATTCACAATATATAGTCATATTACGATTTATAGTTAATTTTACTCAATACATTTTGTATTTATATGTAATGCATTACTCTGAGAACATGATATTGCTTGATTTATCGAGTGAAGTTGATGTGTAAACAAGAAATAAATGAAATTACTGTGGGTGCAAATGTTTACCACTACACAAATACGCATAAATTGAAATGTGTTTTATCGATACTTAAGTTTGGCAGTGTCAGTCACACTTGAAAGAAATAATAAAACACCACTTAACCAATTTGATTGATTAATTCTCGGTATTCATACAATCATGGGATTGTGTCACATGTGATTCATCATGGAGTCATCAACAGTGAGAAAACCTTTTTCATGAAATTTTTTAAAATAGATTTGTTGAAAATGACACACATGTTTTGTCATCAAATATCAGACACATTTAATTAATATCACAATGTCACGAATACAATGCATACGCCAAATACTGTGAATGTAAAATCTTAAAAACATAACATGGCTGAAAAACCATCACCTGTTGTCTTAATAAGCTCTTTGTTTCTTGAATTGCTCAACATATTTTAACTCGGGATTAATGGTCACAAAAAAATATTTTAATTTTAATGTCGTCTTGTTCAAATTGCATCTTTTGACATAACGTCACATATTGCAGGTTTAAAATTTTGATAGGTTTTTGTTTGTTTTTTTGTCTCAATTTTGGTTATTTGCATTTAAATAACTTTTTCATTCGTTATAATAAGGTTATCGATATGTACCAAATGTTGGGTTAACTTGATCACCAGATTCAAATGAAGTATAGCGAGTTAAAAATATTTGATTTGAGTCTGGTAAAAATATTTCTATTAGTAAATGGCGTTTTAGTGTTCCAAGTAAACATTGGTTTTTTGTTGACCACTACTATCCTTCAAGAAATTGGTGCTGCGCATATAGCCTAGGAATTTCGTTGGTTCATTTATTTTCGCTAGGAATGGAGATTATCGAAAGATATTATATTTTTTTTTGTGCACAACATTTTTGTCAGCTGAAACTTGCCTAACTTAGTTTTACGTAGGTTAAATCTTCATGTTGTGAATCGCAAATTATATCTACTATGAAAATGCAAGGCAATTTTATTTTCGATAGAGAATTTAAGATAACAAATATGTCATTTTCGAGCAAAGTATGTGGGTCAATAAACGATTTATCGATTGAACCATGGTTAGATAACTTGGTAGGTTATCCCTATGTTTGATAGCTTACAATTTCACATGGTATACAATATAGTAGAGTCTTCGTAATTCGACATATATCGGACCAGCGGGTGTCGGGTCATTGCAGATTGTCAAATCACTCTGTTTTAACACCAACTTAACAAAACTTATTATACAATACATGGTACTGTACAAAGTATCAAATCAAGAAAAAAACAAAACCTATGTACAGAAGTTAGTTATTAAATCCATCTTCTGGATTTAAGTGCATTGCACACGAAATTCGTCGGGTTAATTTGTTTCTTTGCGTTTAAAAAACAGTTTTGTGTACGGACTATCTGCCAAGTGTCGGATTACTGGATGTGTCAGACTGGTGAGGTGTTGGACTAGACTAGAGAGACTCTACAGTACTGTACTTATCATTTGATACCATATGTTATTAGGTTTGCAATTGTGCACTCGTTGATATTGGATTTGCTCGTTGAATCACATCCGAGTTTAACCACAAAACTGCACTTAATTTATATTAAAAAAAAATACATTAAAAATAGAGTTTTTTAATTTTCCATGGTGCTAGTTGATATAAATTGAATACATAGTGATAATAAATGATAATTAAACTATGGATTGAATGCTTTTTCCTGTGAAATATGAAAACAAGTTACAGCGTACACTAACTTATTTTGAAGTTTGAAATTAAAGTGTGAACATAAGTTGTTCAGTTGATACGGTATTTATGTTTAGTCAAAATAACTTTTAATCACAATTGCCAAGCATCAAACCAAAGCAAACAACATGGGTCCATGCTAACGTTTGAGATTACACAGGGTGAAGTCATATAATTGCACGAGCTCATTGTTTCATAATGTCTGTTCAAACGAAGTATACATTTCCGAAAACCATGATTATATGGATTTTTTGCTTTGTTTTGATTCATAACATTTGTGATTGACAGGTGACTATTCAGATCGTTTCGGAACACCCTGTGTGTATTTTATATTTTAATGGAAATCAATCATCAATTGATTTCTAACAGTAATATTAGCTTGTAATACTGACTTGATGATCTTTAACACAAGGTAGGCCTAGGAATTTTGACATGTTTATCGATTCGATGTATTTTTTGGCAATTCTATGAAATACATGTTTGTGCCAATAAAGTTCATGTGGTTTTTCTCAAGGTCATTCTCTTTGCAAAAGCTAGGTTTGAAAACCAGAGAAAATTCATTAGTTAATCCTGATAATATTCTTAATAATGGTTTTCTTACATACATATATACATAAAATATACATATACATACATAAAATATACATATATTTTTTTACAGTGCATTACTCTTTGACTTTTTTGTAAAAGCAAATTTATTTCCAACTTGGTGGTGAGAAAGCGGTTTTTTCCAAGTAGGGTGTGACATTTCATTCGCAGAAATAGATCTAGAGAATGTCTGCTTTAGAAAATGTTAATTTATTTTTATTCCATAGAAACGGTGCTGATGTCTTGTGATAAAATTCTTGTTTGTAATTTCTTAAGCTGAATGAAAGTCCACTCTATGATACGTTAACCTGTAAAATTTCCAACTTAATCCATCGAGATGACGATTTCGTAATTTCAAGTTCACTAATAAAGAGTGGCTTGCAAATTCTGCTAATCCGACTCGGGATTATCCGAGTACATTTTCAAAGGATCATATGTGCCCATAGAATATTTTCCTTGGTTCATTTTTAGTTAGTATACAACGAGCCCATTGGAATATAAAATATCTATGAATAATAAACTTTTCATAGGCCTTATGAATTTTAATTAAGAATATAATTGAAAGAAAAAAAAATAGAAATGACCTTGCACGAATGTCATTTTGTGTGTGTTCTGTATATTGGATCCTGATAAAATGCATTCCTATTGGTATAGTTACCCTTGTGCCATTGGCTGAATTAATCAAATACACATCCTCCTTGTGTTCACACATGCAGAGTTTCAACATAACAGACGACCAAAAGATTCATTTTGTGCCAGCAACCTTGAAAGCATAACAATCCAACTTTTCATCATCATCAACAACTAGTATACAATCATGTTGAACGAACACTTTTATCACAGTGTTAACAAGCTAGCTTGTTGCTGACATGCAATTTGTACATCACACCATGAATTGATGTTTTGTGTCACCGCCGCCGCCGACGACTACGTTTCTCTCGTAAACTTTGGATACAAACAAAATGTTGATTATAGAGATTTATTGTGTGCAAAATCGTTGATAAGTCATGTGTTGTGGTTGTAATCGGGTATTAAGTTTGAATTACATGGTGATGAAAAGTTTTGCAAAGTTTTGTTGATATGTTTAACATGTGCGGATTCAGCTGGAAATGCTTCCTGCGCGTTAGTATTTTTGTGTTTTCCTGTACATGGTTAATGTTTGATACTTGTTTTTTTTATATATATATATATATGTGAATAGAAACTTGATGTGCTGATTATTAATAATTAGTAATTCTTTTTTTTTTTAGATATCAAGGGTGTACATTGAAGAAGAGGCGTTAATCAATAAGAAGTTGCCAAAAGAATTATTATTAAGGTACTGTATTTTGCATTGATCCTAAAATTTGTAGTTTTGTAACTAGGGTTATAGGGTGATCAGAAGTCGCGGTTTTCAGGGATTTTCCCTGTTTTTAGCACAATGTCCCGTAAAACTTTTTCGGGATGCTCTTTGGTCCCTGTTTTTTAATATCAACCAATATAAAAACTATTTATTTTATACTGTTTTTTAAGTTGTTTTTTCATTTTTTTGCATAATAAACTGAGTTTTTTTATAGTGTATCTAATTTTCTTTCATTGAAATCTAGTTATACAAATTTTGTATGTCAAATGAATTGATACCAACAAATTAATTTGTTTTTTTTTTGTTGTAATGAAATTTTAAAAAATATATCGAAGTTTTTATCAACATAGCAATTGTTTTCTCGATGTGATATATCGTTTTTTTTGTGTCTCGGTTTTCGAAACCTCGTCACCCTACTCATGGAAATAATCCTGTTTTGTTCTTTTCGGTGTTCAGAATATTTTCCTATTTAGACGTCGTTTCCCTTTGTCGATGTGCCCAAGTATCAAAGGTAGTATATATTTGCAATGCTCGATAAACCATCTACAGCGTTGATCATAAAACGGCAATAAAAGTCCAACCATGTGTACCGCCATGTGAATTTTGCTTTGTCAAGGTGGTTTGATTGTTATGTGGCTAATATAGCCAGCTAGTGCATTGCTAATTTGGTCATTTATGGTTTAAAACAATTGCAAAAAAAAATGAGTAAGAATGGAAAATTAATTTCAGTTTAGAAAGGTGTCTAGGCCTATTGTATTAATCTGTTTCTTGAATATAATGCACATTTAACCTACCTTGTTTCCAGTAACTATCTGCTTGTACACAATGGTAATAAATAGTGGTTGATTTTTTCAGTAAGTTTTATTGTCGTTTTAACGATGAATCGGCTGGAAATGAAATTCCGATAACAAATTGATAATGTTTGTTCATTGACAGTTGAACTGTTTGTTTTTCTGTAGGCTTGGAACGTTTTAGCATTGGATGGCAGTAATTGGCAGAGAATCGATTTATTTGATTTTCAGATTGATATTCAGGTAAGTTGTTTTGTTGCAACAAAAAAACAAAACAACTGTTGGTTATTCGCAACCGAACGGTGAATCAATTCAACGATGATTGACGGAAGAGTTACTTTTTTGACTGTATAGGGTCCTGTAGTTGAGAACATATCCAAACGCTGCGGTGGCTTTCTCAAGAAACTCAGTCTTCGTGGTTGTCAGAATATCGAAGATTCAGCTTTGAAGTAAGTAGACACTTAGCAAATTGAACGAATCAAACTTTTGTGTGTAGGAAAATAGACTTGCAGTAATGGTACTACAAGGTGTTTCTGAATGGTCTAATAAAATTTAATCACAGGTGTTACCCATCAAAACAAAGCAGAAAGTCCATATAAACAGTGGACGGGAAGCATTTCAAGACCCATGTTTATATGGGTTGTTTGCTTTTATTTTGTTTGGGTTAAAATTTGACTATACCTTGTCAAAGATAAGAATATAGTGACTACACCCTATATAGTGAAAAGATTCAAGAACAGCACTTTGCTGCAACGGGAAATTTCTATTTTTAACGTATGGTAGAAAAGATGATTTTCTTTGTCTTCAATATATTTTCATGAATCTGCAAAATAAGTAGTAAGAGTTTTATTTCACTCGGCTGTTGGGTGTTTGAAGTGATAAGCGAATTTAAGATTTACAACTTTGATGATGTTAATCTGAGTTTGCTGATCAGTATATGATAGTAATTACCCAAACTAGATTCTTAGAGATTCTGTATTACGTTTCGTGATTTGTTTTTTCAGCAGTTAAGACCTATGTTTTGTTTGATTGGTTTAGGATTTTTGCTTTACATTGTAACAACATTGAAGAACTGAATTTAAATGGATGCAAAAACATCACAGACAAGTACGTATGTTTGAAGTTTCACCGATTTTTTTGCTGTCCAAAAGAACTGTGTAGATTTTAGAAGTGTCACTTTTGTTGTAAAAGAGTTTTAATTTTGCAGTACATGCCAAAGTTTGGCAGAACATTGTCCCAAACTCATCCACTTAGATTTAGACTCGTGTTCACAAATTACTGACGTATCAATAAAGTCACTAAGGTGAGTAGGTTTTTATTTTTTTCCAATCAAGTTCACCTTGACAACAGAAACTTCGAACTAGACAAAAGCTCAGTGACTGATAAGAATATAAATGATAAAAACTCCTCTTTGAAATAGCAGCTGCAAAATGTTGTGATCGCTGTTGTCGCATTTCCTGATTGGCATCATTTGTAGATCTTGTTTATGAAGTTTTTATTATTATTATTATTATTATTATTATTATTATTATTATTATTATTATTATTATTATTTTTTGTGGTTATCAAATTAAAAAACAAGAAAAACATGCTTTTGAACGATTTAACCAAAAACATGCACGTTTTGGATGAATCGCTTAAAAAACCAGCATGTTAAAAAACGTGCTGGTTACGAGTTTTATAGATCAAATCACTTAAAACGGACACTCTATTGTATTAGTTGTTATTTTTTAATGGGAAGTTCAATATTTTGCATTACGATGGTGATGAATTTATCTTAAGCTAACTTGCTGTGGTGACGTTTTGAATTTTGTTTTAAGTTTTATGGATTTGATGAAGGTTGTGTCTGACTGTTGAAATTTTTTCATTCAGTGAGGGTTGCCCTAATTTGGAAAGTTTGAATATATCCTGGTGTTCGGAGCTTACAGACAGTGAAGCTGAATCGTTAGCAAAAGGTTGTCCAAGATTAAAAACTTTGGTAGCAAAGTATTGCCCGCTGGTACAATTATTTCACTGATAAGATATATTTTCATTTGGTATAAAAAGGCGTGTTTATTTTTTTTCTTTGTCATCACGCTTATTCTTTGTCGTTTTCTTCCGTCCAGGTTACTGATGAAAGCATAGCTATCTTATCGAAGAATTGCCATAATCTCCAAATAATTAATCTCAATGGTTGTTCTGTAAGTATTTTGCTATTAGTTGTTTTGTGTGTCTAGATAGTGTGTATGCATGTATGTAGTAATAGTATATGTGTACAGTATAAAGTGTAAGTCAAGAGTTGTGTTAATTAGCAGTTTAAGGAGTTACGCAGGGTATTGAGGCAAGCATATGAATTGAAGGTGATAGCAATGTCTCCAGTTTTGTTTTGATACGTTAAATTGACAAATCTTTTTCTTACTTGCTTTGTTTGTAGAATATAACCGATGAATCCATTCAACACATTAGTGAGAATTGCATCAAGTTGCATTATTTATGTATATCGGGATGTACTCATTTAACTGATACATCCCTCACCGCATTGAGTCGAACATGCCATGATCTGAGGTTTGAAAATATTTATTTATTTATTTTTTGCATTTTAAGTCAATTTTAGAAATATGTATAAACGTATTGATTTCCTATTCTTTGTGATTTCCCGAAGGACCCTAGAAGCGGAACGATGTTCTCAGTTTACTGATAGTGGATTCCAAGCCTTATCGAGGGTAAGAGTAACAACGGCATCGGTGACCAGTTCGATGATGCGGGGTAACATGTTTCAATCATTGATTTTATTCCAGAATTGCCATCTTTTAGAGAAGATGGATTTGGAAGAATGCAATCTGGTAAGAAACATTTTTTTTTACACTGGATTTATAATTTAATTTATTTTATTTTATTTTATTTTTAATTAAAAATGCAGTTCACAATCTGGTGACAACATTTCATGTCCACGTAAAACTGTTTCTGTAACTGTTTGGATTTCAACAGATAACAGATGCCACTTTGAATCATTTGGCTGTGGGATGTCCTCTTCTAGAAAAATTGGTGAGTTGTGCATCTAATGGCATGTTGATTTGTATGTACTCTTGTGTTGGGTCTTATTGATACGCTGAAATCGTTTGCAGAGTTTATCCCATTGTGAATTGATCACTGATGAAGGCATCCGTCATCTGGGGACGAATCCTTGTTCGTCAGAACACCTGACTGTCTTGGAACTAGACAACTGTCCTTTGATAACTGATGCATCTCTAGAACATTTGGTCACGTGTCAAAGTTTAGAACGCATCGAACTTTACGATTGCCAGCTGATCACTCGTGCTGGAATTCGACGACTAAGGGTAAAGGTTGTTTGCAATATTTTAAGTATTTAATAGGTCCAGTGAATGCACAAGTCATGATCCTGTAGCATACAGGATGTTCATGATGAGATGTTGGCATTTGGAACGTTCGTTAATTTTCAATACCAAGTTATGCAAATGTGGAACAAAAGCAGAAACCTTTTTTTGTAATGGGATTTTGTAATGCGTGTCATAGCCGCATTGACACTGTAGTCCGACAGCAGAAAGAATGCCCTATACTTTTAACGACGCTTGCTGACTGCGGTTAAATTCAGCTTTTTCGTTTTCAGAGCCATCTTCCCAACATCAAAGTTCATGCTTATTTTGCACCTGTAACTCCACCGCCATCCGTCGGAGGCAACAGGCAACGGTATTGCAGATGCTGCAACATTTTATGAAACGACCAAGGAAGCCAAAAAAAAAAAAGGTGAACTTTACATCGAAATGAATGAAATTTTTTTGTTGATGCTTCTGAAACTTGTCAACAACACATTTACGACAAGTGCAAGTTGGAATGCGTACCATACGATGCCTTCAGATCCCTCCAAAACAAAACAAAATAAGGTTGACGGTGAAAAAAAGAAAACCACGAAGAAAAATTGCCATACTCAATCAACTTTACACCAGTTTTTTAACACTGGGTAAACCATCTCATGTACAAAAAAAAAAAATAGCGGTGAACGTTTTTTTTTTTGACACGTACGATTTTGAAGGGTTTCAGGAATAATTTTTTGCTGCCGGAGCAGCTTTTTCGAAGCGGGCGATGAGCATCTTGTTAACTCGACGCTTGTTAGGAAAAAACAACAAGAAACATTGGTGCCTTTGTCAAAACAGCTTTCGAAGAAAAGTGGTGGCGTACCAATCAAGTCATCTTTTCAGCAACAAAGTTTTCTTTTATTTCGTCTTAATTTTGTTTCCCTTTTGACGCTGGGTCGCCATGAATTTTTAGTTGTCACGTCACTGGCCAAGTTAAATCTTAAAAATCGCTCGCTGGGGGAAATTTTATTTCGATGCTGCGAATTCCTCTTCGTTGGTTCGATTTACTTATTACCATTGTGGCTTAGCTGCTTCGTTGGGACGTGAATTTGCATCATTGGCTAATTAATTAAATTTGTCGTGTTTTTTTTTTACACACTTTATATTAAGCTTCACCGTGAGTGATGTGCTTGTTGGTGAGGGTGTGACTTGACACACCGGACTACTGGTGAAAAATACAGAATTTAAAATATGGATTGGTTTCGCTTTTGGGCAAAATTGTTTTGAGATGGAGTGACATCTGGCGACAAAATACGTACATATAAAGTGTGTTGCTAAATCATTTAAATTTTTTTTTTTTTTTTTTATATATTTCAACTCTGAAGAGTTTATATTTATAATCATGAATTTAATTGTTAAAAAAAAGTTTGATAGCCAAAGCAGTGTAGAGTGATTAGAAAGTGATGAACGGTTTTTTTGTATACAATGTTTGAGCATGTAGGAAGAGTGATGGTGTTTAGCCTATGGACATTAAGTTATTGAAGCTTTTCTTATTGTTGATGTAAGTTGAACATGTTCATTTCGTGCTGTCTACAATGCTGGCAATTTTTATTTTGTAAGCATTTCTTATACCGTTTTTGTTAGCTCCCTGAAAGTTTCGTTTTGTCCTTGTCATCTTCGAGTTCTCAAAAGAATGTGATATCAAAAAGAAGAGAAGAAACAAAATGTTATTGGCACGTTTTGGCAGCTTTAAAGCGACCGATATGATGTTTCATCACGAAGCGCTATTTCGTGATGTTCGTCGAAGTTATTGATTAACGGATCGTAAATACAAAAGAAACTGAAATCATTATGCACAAGTTTGGTGTATGTTCTCTGGTTGGAAAAGATTAGTTTATCGATCGTTTACGATTACTGGTTTTTTGTTTTTTCCTTTTTGTATCCTGCATATCCTTAGAAAAACTTTTCCACCTTTCTTGTTAAAAAAAAAGTGCGAGACGTGCTGATGAAAAGGATAAACGATATCGTAAAAGGCAGTTTACAAGCGAAATTTCAAAGTTACTTATGTGGATTACTTCCAATTGCATTACTAGAATCCATTTATCTATATTCATGTTATCCTCAATTCGGAAGATGACCATTATGTGTAAAAAGACAGTCTTTTTAATAATAAAAATTTTTAAATCGATTATTGTCGTTGTGAAATGAAATTAATGCACGGTGATATTTTGGCTCTTAGAACCAATTAATTACCGTTATTCCGTGAAGCGACCATTTGATGTACGGTCTTGCTTAATTACAGGGATACCGAGTACTTAAGTACTGAATACTTAAGTACACGTAACAAGTACATTTTCAGTACTTGGTACTTGTATTTAAGTACT
>JAQIWH010007731.1:0-11050 GCA_034695005.1 Cryptops parisi | reverse complement strand
TACTTTGTAATAAACGACTGTAGATGACAGTATACGTTCAATTCTCAGCTCACACACAAACTCACTCACAAGTGAAGCTAATATAAAGAGTATGAAAATAAAAAGAAAACGCGCAAAGAAAACCGCGTAAAAGCGAATTCGCGTAATTCAGCGGAAACGCAATTCACATGTTTGACATTTTGAAAACGCAATTATTTTATTGTCAGTGTACCATGTTACCAATATAAAGATAGAATAAGTATTGATAAAGTATAGAAGTAATCTTGCCAATATACTCTAATTCGTATACAGTATAGTACATTCAATAACGCGGCGTATTTATCTATACGTACATAATGTACAGTACAGTGCTCAACTATGTACAGTACATACAAGTGAGCACTACTGTATACTCAATACTCATTATGCATTCTTAGTATAGTAGACTTTGTTCCCAGTACAATCGAGCCCCTATATCGAGCTACTCCTACAACGAGATTTCATACAACAGTTTTCAAGAGTGTAATTTATTTTCATACAACGAGCAAAAACTTGGACAACGAGCACTGTTGAGTGACTCTATAGAGAAGGCTTTGTTTTGATGTGTAGAACGGTTGAAAGGTGACCAACTTTTTAGGATCACCCTATAAAGTTTCTAACTATAGTTTCTATGTTTAGAAACTTTAGAACATGTTATTACCTATAACATGTTCTAGCAACCATTATACTAACCAGTGTATTCATTTTGAAAAACAAATTGAAATCCCATCTTTTCTATGGTGGGTGATATGTATTTTGTTTTCCTTTACTCATTTGGACGTTGAATCGAATAAATAAATAAATATTTTTTTCTATATTCAACTTTCGATATATAAAGTGGTATATAGAAAGTATTGTGTAATATAGAGTACATATAGTATATAAAAAAATACCTTCAGTTTGTGAGATTATTATTGTATTGATTTGTTTTACCAGTTGACACTTTTTAGTTTTTAAGAAAACAAAGTACTGTTATTTTATTTGACATGGGTCGGGTCCGTGTTACGGAAGGTACAATATTTAATGTACAATTATTAAAAAAAAAAATAAAATTGTAAGCTTACGTGTGTTTGTGTATGGAACTAAAAAAAAAACAAACAACGTGTTTGACATGTCACGTGTTGGTTCGAATTACTACATACATAATAGCGGTGGTTGTAATCTTGTCGAGAGTTGTTTCTTTGTGTTCAAAAGCAAAAAGAGGAAGAAAAACTAATATAGTTTATATGGATGGAAAACGCGTCGATAAAATTTAATCTTGGGCGCTATCGTGTTCAATTTCTACCCCCGAGTTGTAGCCACGGAGTCGTGAAAAATTAATATTGGGCCACCAACAGTTTGTTGTTTCATGCAATATTGGAAATCCTTCAACTTGCCGCTGGACTTTTGCTTGACAGTTTTGGAATGTTGTCGGTTGCGAGTAAATATTTAATCACGCTGTGTTGTGCGTTCGATAATCAGTGGCGAGCGTGACGCAAAGTAACACAATTTTATATATATATATATATAAAATACATGTAATATACAATATACCGGATTTCCCAACCAAGGCTTACCAATTTTATACTTACTCGAAAAGGTTTTATCCTTCTCAAAATCAGAATGGAAAATTCTGACTTTTGGATATAATTGGTCGTTTAGGGGGGGGGGAGTGGTTTTTCGAAATGGGGTGCTTTTTTATTGACCTTGAAATTAATTTTCAAAACATAGCATTGTTAAATTTTAAACAATGCATCGTAGTTATCGAATCATATTTAGAAAGTTGTAAGCAAGAGCCTATAGAGTTCAGAATCGACTGTCGTTTCATTTATATGTCCGACTGAAATTTGTTTTATCCAATAATAGCGATTGCAACACACCAACTGATGCAGCAGCTTCACTGCATAACAAGAGTTGTGTGCAGTGAAACTGTTTGCATTGACACGATGTGTTGTAATCACACTATTATTGAATACTATTTTTGCAGTTGGAAATAAATGAGACGACAGTCGATTCTGGCTATGTTGCCTACAACTTTCTAAATATGACTTGATACCTACGACACATTATTTAAAGATTTAACGATTCGATTTATTTTAAAAATTAATTTCAAAGTCAATGAATATAGCACCAATAACTTCCCTCAAGATGCTATTATATCCAAAACTTTCATTAGCTTTTCGAATATAAAATTAGGAACACTTGGCAAGGACACACCCTGTATACACATACAGTATATATACATACCCACACTATATACTGCTTATATGTACTGTAGAGTGAAAACTATTATAAACGGTCGTTCTGCTTTGTCCGGTATGATGAACAATGAATTTCATAAAAAAAAATGTGACCATTTGTTTTGTTTTTAAATACAATGGGGACACCTGAATCATGTCGTCCGTGACAATTGCACGCAACAATAATCATTGTGTGAGGTTGGCATAACTTGATAGTTGCGTAACGGTTGTGTATAATACATTGCGTGGGTTGGCGGGAAAATATAGCTGTATACAGTGTATGCGGTATCGATTGACGTCAAACTAGCATGACTGGAATGGTTTTGTTTTATATATATTTTCAGTTGTTTACAATAGTATGTAGTGCACTGGTCAACAGGTGGAATGGGCTCTTGAAAGCAGTTGTTGGGGTTTTTCCGCGATAGAGTAAAATATAATAGAAAACTATTTTTTTATGATGTGTACGTTTTATTGGTGGCGTTGACGTTATTATTATTATTATTATTTTATTGTACAATTAATGGGAACTTGAAAAATGAAAGCGTCGAGTTTTCAAAGAATTGCGTTTGGTTTTAAACTGAATGTAAGTAAATGGTAGGTTGTGTGTACTGTGTGATCTAAAAGTCGTCATGACACCTATATACATTTGTAAATAATTTTTGCACGTATCGTTGTTTTGTTCAAAATTATTGTTGTGTGCGAAAAGTAGAATTTTACATTTTAACGCATTCGAAAATTGCTTCCAGGTCATTTTTTGATAAAAAATGTCAGTTAACACCCTTTTACACCAGGACCTTCAATTGTTGATTCGTTACGTTTTTTTCCATGGAAATTTTTGTCGTTTCGATTGGAAATTGATAGGTTTCCGTGTTTTTATGCACACACATACAAAAAAAAAAAGCTGCTGGAGTCTCATTGAGGTAATGGAGCGTGCCAAAGTGGCGTTGTTGAGGCTAAACTATCCATTATTAATTATTTCCTTACATCAAATCCAATTGGAAATGAGAGTGGGAGATATTGATTTCGATCGTCGTCGCTATAGGGATGAGAGCATTGACAGTCGCATTGACTTGGTGAGAACGTCAAATGACCCTGAAGAGACTAGTAGGAGAACAGTGAGGTGTGTGTGTGTGTTCCATTTTGTCACCGCTGAGTGCTTTCACTTACCAAATTAATCTCGTGTTCCCGTCTATTATAAAACAATTCGACTCATTACACTAGTCATAGTGTCATATTGAACGCGCGATCTCTTAGTTATGTGAATTTTTTACGAAAAAATCTCGGAGGATTAATATTTCATTTTGTTGAGATGATATACGTATACGAATGGACACACTGTGTTATTATGACAGGAGGTTGGAAAAGTCTTTGGGAAGAAGGGTGGGGGTTGAAGTGGTCCCATCTGTTGGCCAACAGTCCAGGTGCCCCGAGTCTCACGACCAATCGATCACAGCTTTAGGACACACAATGGACGGGTTTCCTCTCAATCGTACCGATCAGTCGGTCTTAATCCTTCGACCCAATCTAATCCCCCCTCTTTTTCCTACTTTGTGGCTCAAGAGTAGTTTTCCTTCGCCCCGCTTTTAATAAGTTGGATCAATTGACGGGGAAAAGGTTACAATAGAAAAGCTTTGGTAATGGCACGGTTTTGATTGAATGTCATTGATTTCAGTTTGTTCCGAGAGCCGATGGGGATAAACGCTACTAATCATTGTGTAAAAATTGCATTGTTGTCGTTGCTTTATTATAGTGTATACGTAATGACACGTTATGAAATTTTAAACAATAGATTATATATTGAATATCGATACGGATCACGTATTGATAGGTTGATTTTATTTTTAACAATGGTCATATAGGCACGATCTCGTGTCAGCAGGTTGAAATGAATGGCTTCCCGGACAATATAATGATAAGCCACACTTTTTCTAAAAAAATGATATTGCAATCAAACTGGCCCTCAGTACTGTTTCTAGCTTGCAACTTACTGGACATTCCAGAAAATGGCAGCAGAATATATAGAATCACCTAGTTTGCTCAGTACGGTACTCGATGGAGTTTCTCACCAGAAAAACGGCTCGCCTGAACAATTTTAAAAAATGTGGCGTATATATTTGCCGAAGCCCTTCAAATAAAAAAGTCATATATACTTGATGTTGACTGGAATTGTTAACAATGCACGTTGTAACATGTTATAATTATTTAATTTAACAATGGTTTTACGTGATCGGCTTCCAAATCATGATCACTTGTCATTAGATTGACTTTGACAATATTCATATGTAGTCACAGTCATTTTGATTAAGTTATTGTTTATGTTACAGGCAATGTAACCGAGGCATTGTATACAATGCCTTGTTTTTTTTTTTTGGCAAAGTATGAAATAACATCTGGTATAAACTAGGTTAGTTAACATTTTTTCTGAGAAAAACAGTTAAGCCTAAATTTAAACATAATCTGGATTTTTCCTAACAACTAATTTACATTCATGGTTTAACCAAGTTTGGCATCGTATAAAATGCCTTGGCATTGAATCCAATGCCTGGATTATAGGCTATACATTGCCTGTAACATATGCTAGATTAGGATTACGTTCCAGATTGATTCATACAATATCCACATGCAGGATTGCGTGTAACTTGCCATTAACTTGTGCAAAAGCAGGAAGGGTATTTGAAAAGATAAATTAAAAAACTGATTTTAATTTAAAATATTGAATGAAAGCTTAGATTCAAAATTATTACACCTTCCCCTGTTTTGAAGAGAAATTGATGATCATTCTTGAATTTGTTCTCATATACCATTAACATCAATAAATTGACATGTCATATTTTTCTGTTTGAATATCCATATTAAAATTTCATGTTATTTTTAATTCGTACAAACATGGTTCGTAGTAACAAGCTTGAATTATTAACGTTGACGCCCTGAAACATGCAATGTTTATATATTCAGAAAGCAACAATTTTTTTTTTAGTGAATCATTTTTAAAAACTTATTTATTACTTTAAATCGATATATAAGCTTATAAAATATTCTATATAAGAATCGTTTATTCATTATTATTATTTTTTTTTTAAATCCTGTGAGCGAAATTTTCGGAGAACACGAAAAAACTATCTCAAACAATTAAAACTGGAAGATACTTAATTTCTATATGATGATGACCTTGTTTTTCACATCCTGTGCTATACTTTAATTTCATAAAAATAAAAAGCAAAACAAGCAACTCTTAACTAGTTTTAACCAGCATCAAAGTTGTGGACTCGTTAAAAAAAATGCTAGTTAACTATTGAAATAATCTGGATTTTGAAGAACGAAAATGGTCGTTTTCATTCGATCTCATTTGACAGAATAAGCAGAGAGAAATACTGTATTTATATATATGTTACCGTTAAAATCCAAATTCAGTTGATACCTAGTTCTGATTAGTCAAATCTAGAATTAGCTGATCGAATTTAGAACGAGCTATTTGAGTGTTTGGCGGCTTTCGGTCGTATTAACTAACCTGACTTTTCGTGGATTTTAACTAATGGGTGTTGACTTGTAATGAGTTCGGGTTGCAACTGAATTCGCGTTTTGATAGTAACCTGTATAATATAAAACCAAAGTATAGTAAAAAACCACTGCACGTTATTGTGATCTGTTTATGAAGGTATCACGTCAAAAGAGCCAAAACAAAAAGATCCAACCAAAATATAGTAAAAAAAACTGCGCATTATCTGTTCATGAAATGACCACTTAATAATAATGGAATGGCATCTTAATAAGAATAGCGCAGATCTGTGCGTGTAGATGAACGCTTTAGCTCCGCCTATCGGGTGACGTTCTCAAGACGTCGCTCACGCCCTCGTGATTCAGCACGGGTCTACTTGAATAAGATTTGGGTCTCTTGTGTGTGTCTAAGATTTGTGACTGTGTGTGTCATGAACGCTTTGTGATGTAGCACTGTTAGCATTCAAAGTGAAATACCTATTGCTTGGCAAGTTGCCAAGTTGGGCACGATGCCAACTTGGAAAGTTAACAGGTTGCCAGTTGACAAGAAATTAGCACCTATTCTTTGTTTTGCTCAAAACTATGCGTTAGGAAGATAGATTTGTACCTAACACACGTTCGGAAATGCTTTTAGGTCATTTTTTTGACAAAAATGTTACTTAACACCCTTTTACACCATTCTCTTCAAATATGCTCATTCGTTTTATTACGTTTTTTTTTCGTGAGAATGTCTACATCGTTTTCTATGTGAACAGTAATTAAACGAATGATTAAAAAACATATATGCATTTAATATTTCGATTAGGAATACACTAATGAAAATGCACGCAGGGTTGAGATGGAAGTGATCCAATTGCCTGTTTAATTTAATAGGGTTGAAGGTTTTCTTGATGGGATTTTAAGGCGTCGAATGTGTCTAGGTGCACGCAGAGATGATTTGCCGAACAGTAGGGGTTAATTAAATACATTATGCCTCCCCCTTTTTATTCAAAAGGGGGAAGGGGAAGAGAGAGAATGGGTCTGATGACCAAGGAAGACAGGGGTCTATTGAAATGCTTTGCAGCTGAAACATAATGCCAACGCACATGTCCGAATGGGTTCAATGGGATAATGATGGCCTAAAATAAAGTTGACAGAACGGATGATTAATTGCATCGCTACATCAGATTTGCTGACGAAAAGTAAAGCATCGGTCTTATAGATCAGGGGAAGTACTACGTGTGTGTGTGTAAAAAAGTTATGACATTCGTCTCGAATCACGAAATGATCACAAAGACGACGTTATATATATGAGGGATTTATCAATAGTGGCGACTCTAGTAACGTGTTTCCAAGTAGTATGAAGCAGGACATTCTAGGAAAAACTAGGAAACAGGAAAAACTAATTTTCAATTAAGTTTTTGTTGAGTTTCACTTCAGGGAAATTTAAGATATAGACATGTATGAGTACGTATATTGTATGAATGGGCATGTATGATGTACAGTACATGCTCGTAGTAGATGTATATCTACCTATTGTTGACTATCACGCTATCCTAACTATCCTAACTATCCTTTATTTTGTTTTTTCCCTATGTTTATTGTATTGTTGTGTCACCTTGCTCACTATGAGCGCATCAGTTAAATAAATCAAATAAATAAAAGCAACTTGTTGTTTTCCATAGAATGCTTATTTTTGGAAAATCTTTTAGATGTTCTGAGCACTCATTGCATTTTCTTTCCAATTATGTTATAAATCTTCGACAGGCATATGGGTTTACTCTTTCTCTTCTTTCATCAATTTCTACACAAAGCTTTAATCGTTTTCCATTTTCATGTTTCCAAAAATGGAATTTGTTGCCTCTTCATATTCGAAAACTTCTTTTTATTTGTTTATCTGGCAGTTGTATAAGTGATTGTATTCATTTTAAAAAGAAATTGAGATATCATATTTTACATAGTAATTGATTTTGTTATTATTCTTGTGTAATATTTTTGTGTTGATTTGTCCCTAAGGGATGTGGAATTGCAATAAATAAATAAATAAATAAATAAATAAATATCTGATGTTTCAGGACTTCTATCCCAAACTTCGGTACTTTCCGGTTAGAACGGGGCCCAGTCTGACGTTGCCATTTGCTTGTACTTGGTTATGGGTTTATTTTGCAGGTTAGGTTAGGAAAACCCATACAAATTCGATCTATGCAAGTTTCGATTTATGCGAATTTAAAGAAATTTAAATTAATTTAAAACAATTAAAACGGGAATCAAAAAAGCTTGAGTTTAACGAAAGTTTATTGAATCCATAGTGTGGAGTGCAAACTCGCGCTCGCACCCGATGCTGTCTCCAACCATCGCGCGCGAGCCTTGACGTACCACTATCGTAGTACGTTATGCGCCGACACAACACCCACTCCACACTGCTGCCCGCAGCACGAAGATTATAAGAATATCGTGGTTATCCGAGATTAGTTATCGAAGCGTAACCCTGTTTTAATCTGGATAGTTTAAAACTTAGTTTTAAACTTACTTACTATGTTATCTGGAATTTCTAGCATGCTGACAAAAAAAATAAAGTTAATCGGATCAGTAGTTTTTGCGTGGTGGAGTCACAAACATACAGACGGACTTTTGCATTTATATATCGGTAGGGTTAGTTTTCGGCATTGTAAAGATATATGACACATCAAATAGCATTGGAAACAGAATCCAATCCTTTTTAAATGTAATTCCTTTAGTGGTGGCTGTGGTATTATTTTTCTCTTTCAGTGTGTGTGGTATCGTTGTGTGTTACCCACCTTTCTTTAATGGTGTTCACTTTTTTCTTTTAGTTTTTATCGCATTAATAATGCATAATGTATTTTTCAAATGAGCTTTTAACAAGGTTACAGTTTTATTCTATGAAGGGGGTGTTTTCATTCTATATGTTTTTAGCAAGCAAATATATATAGAAAAGAAAGAGAGAAAAAAATTGTCAGAAAGTCGATTCAGTGTGCAGACATCAAAGATGACAACGACTATAATAAAAATAAATATTATGCAGTGGAGACGTAGACATGCAACACTTTTACTCTTGAACATAACTCGTGATGGGTTTTCTAAAACCAACTTTGCATCAATTTTATTTATTGATCATTTTCAGTTTTTTTGTGTTTTATAACTAGTGAGCCAAGAGGTTTAGCATACATAGTAAATTTGCGTGAGCATATATACCTATACATATACAGTAGTATAAATGTGTTTTTGAAAAAAAAATATTATATAGGGTGTTTCAAACAGAATGCCACACTTTGACAAGAGCATGACTAACAAATAATAATAATTCAAGGGCCTGTTGTAAAAGGTTGTTAAGTAACATTTTTACAATTTCGTAATATCTTTGCACATTTTGTTGTATAGCTAAAAAATTATACATCAAGAAGGTAGAATTGCACCTAAAGCCTGTTCTACACGTAACGTTTTGTTGTCAGTCCGGCATGAAGAGATGACTTTGACAGATAAGACCACTACTCATTTAGTTCATGCAATTGTTCAAATTTGCTGTTTATATACGTACCCTTTTGTCTGTAAAGTCTGGCATGAACTGACGACAAAAGGTTACGTGTTTTAAATACTGTGATTTCATTTTCGATTTCTGCAAGTTTCGATTTACGCGAATCTAGATTAATGCGATCTTTGAATAATGTGATATTCGATCTCTGCAAGTATTGAATAATTCCATTTTCGATTTCTGCGATTTTTGTTACATTGGACTTAAGCGGTTTTCGATTTATACGGTTCTCAATTTATGCGATTATTGATGCATTGAACAATACAGTATATTGTCATAATCGTCTTTAGATGCCAGTATAGGTTCAATTCCCAGCTCACTCACTCACAAAGTCATAAAATCACGGCCACAGAGTCACGAAGTCACTCACAAGTGAAGCTAAAATAAGGAGTATAAAAATGATACGTGTGCCATTGCATGTTTCGTGTGACATGGAGGTTTTTGAGACACCCTGTATAAATATATATATATATACGTATATTGGTTTACCTTTCATTCGTGGTGATTGTCGAAACACAGATGTTGGTGGGGAAACTGATTTATGTCATTATGTGGGGGTCTATTCTCGGAGGAGGAATTTAACACGCACCGTAGTATCGAATTTCAAAGTGAATGCAAAATTAAAAGGTGATTCAATCGATGTTCAGTTGGAGTGTAATACACTCTATGGGTCTTTTTCTGTGGTGTAACATTCAGGAAATTAGTTTTGATTTTTGTTCGATTTTCAATTTTCTTTTCAATATATATACAGTATATATATTTAATTTTTTAATTTTTTTTCGACAATTTATTTTATTTTTCAATCGTATGGTTTACGTCACACTTAAAAAATCGTTCATTGAAATCATCACATAAGTTAAGACAAATATGAACAACAACTTTTTTTTTGTTATAGTGTAACTATATAACATCGATATTTTATCATTCTATCATAATTTACTGTGACACGTTACAAATTAGGCACAAAACATGCATTATAAACTTTTCTAAACGCTAAATTAAAACGTGATTGAATGGATGTTCAAACTGAATGTTGACCTAATAATAAATTACTCTGTTAATTAAATTTGTTGTGTTATTTATCAAACTAAAACCTTAGTAAAATTAACAAAACGTATTTTGATTTCATTATAATTTATTATACATCTAAAAGTAGATGTTTAGAACCGAACGAATCGAACAAAGTTCTGTTTGCCATACAGCATAGGTGATCTATAAACTCTTATAAATGCAACATCATGGATGAGGTTGAGTAACGAGGGGGGAACAATAACGGGTGTTTAGATGAACAGGGAAGGGGGTGTTTATATACAAAATAGGAAGTGTGGGGGGGGGGGGGAAGGGCTTCCATCTGTCCCATCTGCTCTTCGCTACAATTGTCGTCGAGTGGGTTTGTGGCTCATTAGACAGATAGGCGCGAGCTATCATCATCTCAGCAACTGAAGGGCATCCTTAGAACATCTTCGATGGGGGAGGATGTCACCGTGGTGACGACCCAAAGAGACTTTTCCGTTCTATAGTTGGTCGAGGAGGGGGTGTGTGACAAGCACGAGTGAAACAGAGACCCGTGTCGTCGACGACACACTCACGCTCGACCGAGGGTGTCGTCGTCTTGGTTCTCTCTCGGGAATGTCTTTCACGGATTTCTGCATTACTCGAGTGTATTGCTAGGAAGCCGTAGTAATTTCTTCGCGATGAAGGAACTCGTTTAGAACGGGGCTGTTCTATTATTACCATCTATGAAACGTTCTCAACATTTTTTTGACAATTATAATAGCCAATACAAATG
>JAQIWH010007730.1:0-11051 GCA_034695005.1 Cryptops parisi | reverse complement strand
CCAGTAGAATGGATTGGTAAAATTTGTTTTTTTTTTCCTTATTAATAATTAAAAGTGAATAGAGAAGGCTGAGGATCTAATTATTCTAATAAGTACCTGACGAATTTACTCCCAATCAGAAGACATGAAAATGCGATTTTTGTTTGATTATTTTTGAGATTTTTAATGATGAACACGTGATAGTTGTATGCGCATATACAGTATTTTATGTGGAAGGACGCGCAAAATTTATTATATATTCACCATGATTTTTTTAAAATCCAATTAAGCAGAATAAAGCATAATAATAATAATAATAATAATAATTATTATTATTATTATTATTATTATTTTAGACTTATTGCATATAAATTCCAAGTTTTCCATTTGGGACGTTTTCCAATATTTTTTATTTATTTATTCATTTATTATTTTTTTTTTGCATGGTTTTATTTTTTTGTTTTGTTTTCTTTTATCACACCGTGTTATTGGAGGGAGTGCTAATAAAACGGTGGGAAGGTCCAAACTGTTGACTCGCAAGGTTCAAACGTCGTCGAATCGTTTCCATTTCCTGTCAAGTCTTTCATTTTGATTTTTTTTCATTCTTCTTTGACGATAGCGCTGTTGTTTTGCATGAAGACAACCCGTTATTCTTTGGTCCGTTTTTCGCCTCTGCCCACGCACCGGAAATGGCCCGAAGCGCGCGCTGATCGATGGATGACAAAAAAAAAGACCCTCGTTATACGACAATTTTTGGAAGACTTGGCCCACGTGCTTTTCCTTTTTAATGTTTTATTTATTTGACACTTCAAAAAAACAAAACAAACATCCCAAACTAAGAAAATAGAAAAGTGTTGGTTTATCAGTTATATTTGTATTCATTTGTTTAAAGCCAAGGGAAAACTGAAAGAAAGCGGTGGTGGTGGTGGTGGGAATGGTTCGATTATGTTGTGAAAAGAAATCCAATTTTGGAGGAGCTATCGAATGGGTGGTCGTCGTCGTCTTCGTCGTAACACCCTTTGGTTTCTCGGGATGGGTGGTCATTGTCCGGTCGAGCGGACGAGGGGGAGGAGGAGGAGGCTAGGGGGTGCTTATCGTCATCCACTCCATTAAGACGACCGTCAATCGAACGGCGGTCAGCGCATTCACAGTCTGTTCTATACCATCCGATGACAACGACGACTAGAGCGCTTCGTTGGCGACCAAAATGTAGCCACTCCACCCCCTTCAACTCTTTTATACCCCCCCCCCTCCGCCTCCTCGTTTCGCCGATAAAGCGTTGCTTACATCTTTTCCATTTTCAGACAAGACGCTTCGTTTCACTCGGGAGTGTCATTTTGTCACGATCGTGGTCACGAGTGTCCAGCCAGCTCGGCCCAATTTTCGACTCTCGCTCTACGTCACCTACCCCCTTCGTTCTTTTGGTCACTCTATTCGCATTTTCTCCTTTTTCGATTTCAGCATTATTTTATTCATTTTTTTTTATTTTCGGGTTGACGTGGTAAGAAAAGAGTTTTCCATTCAATGGATGAGTTGGGATTTTCTTCAACAAATGTGATATGACTTTATGACTTTGTTTTCATTTTTCTTGTCCTTGTAAGAAAAATCATTTAATGAAAGAACTTGGAACCGAAATGTCAAGGGAAAAAAAGGGCTTCGTTGTTTTTTGCTATGATTTGGTCGACTTTTCCACAGCTGACCACAGAATGTGACACGAAGATCACCATGTTTTAGTCACCAGATGTAGATGGAAGTGAAAATTAAAGTTGTAGGTCGTATTTTTGTATTTTTATAAATAACATCCTTTGGATTAGTGCTTTTGTCGTAGATTAACACCAACAAAAGATTACTTGCATGCGAGACGACGGGTTACATAAGTTTTCTTTTTACAAAGGAACTAATGGATGACTTTGAAAGCTAGAATGAGTTTCATTCTTGCTGTTTTAATCTGACATTCCTCGACATGGACTTTTTTGTGTTCGAATGGGTGAGCATGGACGACTATAATGGACTAACCGAAGTGTCGTAGCGTAGCCTACTAGGTGAATTTTGTGATGATTGGTTAATTCAAATTTCAACAAGTATAAAATGGAACAAAAGTCTTGATTACGAAATGGCGATCGTTGACAAGTATGAGAGGGAGAATTTTTATTTGTGTGAAATAGAAAACTCTATAATAACTATAATATTCTCTAATGTAAGTCAGTTGTTCTAACTTATTTTTGGTATAATCTTGGTTCCTACAGAGTTAATTTATTTATAAATATAGGAAATCGTACAATTCTCTATTATTTTTTATTTATTATTTACTCATTTTTTTATTTTTATTCATATGTACTATATGTAATATATGTAATATTTATTTTTTAACCGTCCTTCAAGTTATGTCTTTGTTTTTATTAATAGTTTTAAGTTTTAAGTGTTCCATTATTGTAATTCATGTTTTGACCCCATGGGTCGTGAAATTAAACAATAAACAATATAAATAAACAAAATAAAGAAAACAAAAAAATACATAGTTCACAGTGGATCACAACCAAAAATAGTTTTTCAATAAATTATCAAATTTAATCTTCTGTCCAATTAACATCCATACCATATTTTCGAAGTCTTATGGGGAGATTATTCCATAGTTCAAATGGATACCGAATTTGTACTATTATGGAACGGGCTGACTAAGTTATTATCGAGTTTGGTGACATTTTTATCGGGATTATAAAATAAAAAGTCGGCATTCGAACGATAGACACTGGACGAGTTGTTGAATCTGTGCTGGTTTTGTGACTTGGAGTAAGTCACATTTTTGCAGGTGCCATCCATTTCATTCCATTCTATACTGTGCTGTGTGGACCTATTTTCTATTATACTTTTTGTTCCTTTTAATCTTGATGCTAAGAAATGCGAGGATCGACACGATCATCTCGGTGTTGTACCTCGAGTGAAAAGGGAATGAAAGAAAGGACAGGAGAAGAAAAGTTGTTGGTTTTTTCCTTCTTCTTTTGGAAGGTGTTGGTGTCGCAGGTGCGTCGTGTTTGCTCTTTTTCGTACCGAGGGTCTTTTGTCACGAGGTTCTCGTCATCTTTTTTTTTTTTGTATTATTCCCGTCGACCTGTCGTCGCTCGCACGTGTTGCTTCAGCCTTCCGGCCATGCACGTGCGTTTGGCAGTAGGACAGAACGGGTTGGCACGGACGGGTCACCTTTTCCGGAATTTCGGGGCTGAGGTGCTCGGGACTCGATTTCTGTCGCGTACGCGCCGAGGAGGGGACGCGTGAAGATGACATTATACTGAGGAGGTTTTAACGCGATCGTTCTCGACCCGGACGAGTCGTGGATTTTGTGTAATTTTTTTGTCTTGTTTTTATTTCGCCACGTGTTGGGGACGGTCGGATGGTCGCATGACACGTGTTGGTTGATGCGGAGACAGGTGCTTCCAGGGGGAGGGGAGGAGTGGGTGTATTTAACTCGACGGTGAGGGTTAGTGGACCGTAGGGGGAGAATGATTCGGATTGGTGGGGGTGGTTGATGGTTGTTGTTCTTGCGTCTGGAAGACGCGTCGTCGTGGTCGTCTTTTTTTCTTCTTCGTCTTGTCGGGACGTGTGTGTCCATTAGTTGTGACTCGGCAAAGGGTCTCTTTTGTTGGGGGCAATTTTCAGTCGTGTCCGAGGACAAAGCCCACAGCCTGGCCGGGGTTTATCTTTTGTGGCGCTTTTGTGCGACTGGGTCGGCGTGATGAATGGGGGGCGGAGGGGGTGGGGGCAGGAAGGAAGCGGCGCCATTGTATCGCGCGAGCAGCGTTGTCGAGTCAAAAGTGGATGACGAATTTTACAGCTTTGTGGTCGTCGCTGCGGTGTGGGGTTCGTTTCGAAGTCGTTTTCTTCTTCTTTGGGTTGGCGAAGGAAGAAGAAGAAGAGCCAGAAGGGAGGTGAAAGAAACGCGTGGGAGGAGGAAGAAGACGACGAGAAAAGAAGAAGAAGAAAAAAAGCTTGAAAAGAAAGGCCGAAGAAAAGGATGGGACAATGGACCAAGATTGTGGGACGGAGAGGAAGTTGCTGCGGACACGGTCGCCTTTTATTCCGTCTTTTTCGATGTTGATGCATGGTCGGTGGATGACGTCACAATAGGGATGACTGCGAATAACGTTATAGGGGCGGGATGGGAGAGACGGCGATGTCGTGTCCTTCTCGGTCGCGGCGGTGGACGATGGCGAGCGAGGAATTCGAAAAGCACGTGACCATGGTGTCCTCGGAACGAGAGTTATTAAAAGTCGACTGCTTTCGACATTGCAGCAATTTCTTCACTGGTTCGTCTTCAACTTGAGAGTTTAAATTTTGACTGGCTTGTTTCTTGTGTTTGGTGTCTGTCAGTCACACATTTTGCGTTTGATCAAAGATCAAGTGGTTGCAACAGTTGACCAAGTGGCAGACATAAATTCTCATTTCGCACTGGTGATACTTTTCAACCTTGTGAGTGTCATTTCGTCGGTTAGATATCAGTCTCTTATTTTTGGTAGCAAAAGCGATGGTTGTTTTGAAAAATCGTTTTTATTTGTTACGGTAATTTTTTGGTGGGTCGTATTGAAGAGGGAAGTGAAAGCTCGCGAAACATCATATTATTTTATTCGATCCAAGGAAACCACGTAAGAAATTAAAGAAACAAAAACTAATCAATATTTCATTTTATTTAATCAAATCTATTCAATATATCATCAGTACTGTACACACAATCTGTATTGCGTTCAGAGCCGAGCAATAGGACAAGGTACAAACACGCAAAAAAAACAAAACTGTTTAACTGTTGTCGTTGTTGTTCAAAAGTAACTTATCCAATAACGCAGTGATGGGAATTTGTTATTATTACATTGTGATAGCTTTCTCATTCTGATGTTTGAAACAGTTAATAGAATACCTACAGGACAAAATAATGGAAACACCACTTGTTTTTAATAATATGGACTTGGCCCTCCTTTAACATTAATAATCGTTTGAATACTTTTAAGAATTGATTCACACAGCTCTGCTCTTGGAAAGTGTTGAGAAGAATGTTGACCCATTCTTCGCTATGGTCTTTTTCACCATTCTGTCGCTGAGCTGCTTCTTGCTTGCGTCTGCTATTACTTTGGTCGAAACTTTACTTTTCGTGATTCTCTTGAAGAGACAGTTTAGTTCCTCTGGAAAGATTGAACATTTCAGCGGTTTGCGTTACCGATAAACCAGCCATTCGAGCTCCGGCAATCTGCCGCATTGAAAGTTTAACTGATCTTTCATATTATTACTATTTTTCTTGAATTCTGACTAAAAAAAAAACATGATTGCTGTGGAAAAACAATGTACAGTACAATATGTACCGGTATACACTATTTTTTATGATTCGGTATATCGAACTTAGACAATGTAGGTCTAGAATGCACCATGTTATTAAAAAAACAATTTATATTATGATACGGTAAGTTGATTATTCTGAAACAATGGTTTCCAAAGTAAGCAATATCGCTCCCTCGGGGCACTGCAGAGAGGGGGGGGGGTAGTGGTGGCGTCGGGACCACATCAGGACGATGAGAGTTAAAAGGAGAAAGAACCCAACAATATAAAAATTGTTGGTGGCTTTAAATATTTTTCAATACTTTTCACCTTTATTAGACAACTATCCGGGTGGGCCAAAAGTTTTTGTCCCTGTTTAAATAGATGAATATCTCCTGAACGATTTGGGCTACACTGTTGGAAGAAAGTTCATTTCATGCATTTTCTTGGGTGGTTGGTGCACCTCTCAAATCCAAATAACTGTTCACCTCACGCATTTTCTGACAATGTTATGATTTTATGTTTTAATAGTCATTTGGAGACGAATAGCTGTTTGAAAAAAAAAGTTGTTAAAACGCTTTTTTTTTTCACAATACCTTCCGATTTTAAATAGAAACAGCTGCTTCAACTTAGCTTTTAATTAACAAAACTATTAATGCCTACCTTGATAATCATAAATGAAAAACAGGACTATAAATATCAGTATAGTAGTGAAGCACCAAATAAGCTTTAGTTTAGCTTTTAATTATTGAGGAATGTTTCTATGTGTCCTTTACCAAATTGATGGAGGACACATGGAACCACATGGACACAATTTGGACAGTGGTTTTCATCCATTTTGAGATCGACCTAGAAATTTAAATCCGGACTGGAGGATCTAAGCCTAAAGAATTCTAGTACTGGTATTGAGCTTCTCAACGTTCTTGATTGTAGGGGGGGGGGGTATGGACACGTCCCGTAGTGGCCTGGCGGTCGGAGCATTCATCTCTGGCAGGAGAGGCCCAGGGCCCAGGTTCGCCTCCCACTCGTGCCCTGTGGATTCAGTTTGACACCACGGCCACGGGAGCAGGTTTTCTGGGGGTTCTTCCGGTTTGTTTGTTGTTTTTTTTGCTTCATCTTACTCTATTCCATCTTCTTCATCTTCACCTCATTACTATTCCTGTACTCTTCTCATTTAATAAAGTCTGAGGGCCAAATGAGACAGCCGTATGGCCAGTCGGTGACCTCGTAAAAAAAGCAAATTCCTACCGGTACCTACCTGCTTACTAACCTGGGGTGTCGGCACCCTCAGGGGGTGCGATACAGAGGATTATGGTCCGCAGTAGTGTGTGGTTCAAAAATTAGAAACGACGTTTTCATCTGATGTTATTTGTGTAGGCTGTAGGCGATGCGAACAATAATCAATTATATCCTGGGGATGTCAGGTATATAATTTAATTTTAATTTAATTTAATTTGTTTATTTACATCCCAAAGAGACAATAATGTTAAATACAAACTATGAAAAGGCTTTGTTCACATAAAAAGAAAACTACAATACCAAGGCCTTAATAAAAGAATATCTATAACAATCGCATGATAAATGTCGTGAAAGGAGAAAAAAAATTATGAAAACAAACAAAAGTAAAACACATGATTGCAAAATCATATGTAAAAATAGTCACAAAAAAAATGAATGAATGAAATAAAGTAAATGCTCAATATCTGTCAGAGTAAAGAACATGTTTAAACAAACTCTTTGTAAAGTGATTACACTGGCTGATACAGGATTGTCAAGACAAGTAAAAGCCAACCTACGAAGGGTTATCGGTAATTCATTCCAAAGTGAGAAGACATTGTACGGGTATCTTTGGTGGAAATGATTGGGGGACATCATGAGAGAGAATAAGTTTAAATTGGTTAGTTTTCCTTATAAGTTGGGATGTTAACGCATATTTGGTTAAAAAAATGAAGTGGATGTTTCCTGAAACTACGGGAGACTTCAATAATCCTATTGAAAACGACTTAATTGCTTAATGATCATCAGTTTTTCAATTTTGATAAATGAAGATATTGACACATAAGGGCTTAATTTAAAAATGGTGCGGATAATCTTGTTGTAAGAAATGATGATACGCTTAATCCGATATTTGGGTGCGTCGGCCCAAATAATTATAGCATACTGTATAATAGAGTGTACTTTAGCCTTAATGAATATGACCTTTTACCTGACTGTAAGGATATTTTTTAGTTGTTTAGCACAAAACACCATTTTGTTGAGCTTCATGGTAAGGGTAGAGATATGATTACCGAATTTTAGATATTTATCGAAGAGGACACCAAGAATTTTGAGGGGTTCATTGTGGTTGGATGCCTGATTGAAAAAGGTTAGAATGCAAGTCTTTATCACTCCAGTTCTGTAGTTTATGCATACCTTGAGTTATATGGTGTTTCAAAATATATGATTCAAATTTAGGGTGTTCATAAACCAAAAAATTGTCATTAATATAATTGTAGACAGATGCATTTAATATTAGTTCATGTATCGTATTGGCTACTAAGAAATATAATAGGGAACTATTAGTGGACCCCTGTATGACACCGTTCTGTGAATTGACCTGTGTATCTTGGGATATTCGAAATAACGATTTGGATAAAAGGTAAGGTTCAGAACCACTATCGTTGCAAGCAGAGCCGTGCCGAGCCATTCCGGTACCTGAGACAAAAATTGAAAATTTTGAAAGGAATAGTTGACATGTTATTTCATTTACTTATTTTTTGATCTATTCAATATACAGTAGTTAACTTAGTCGTAATCTTTTCACTGTGCGTATAGGCTACATCGCGACGTATGAAGCGGATCTGTCCCAACCTGGTTAACTCAATAATTTTGAATAAACAAGGATTACGAAAGTCTCGCCTCAGTGCTCAATGTTAAATTGGTCAATATAGTCGACTAATGAAAAATGTTTGGAGTGTTTCTTGTCGAACAAGAATGACATGGCTGACCATCGATTGTTTCGAAATATAGACAATACGTTCCCTACCAATATCATCATGACGTTAGCTCGCTTTCACGTTGAGTTTCTTTCTCTTATCGTGTACAACTTCTTAATTCATTAATTAATTAATTGATAGCGCGAGGGCGGAACACGGAAGGTGAGTGGAACGAGAAAGATGTCACTTTGTTCATCTTCCTCCTTTCCATCTTTCCTCTTTTCTCTTGGCAACCCTTTCCATTGCCGCCGTCATCGATCAATTCCGTTGTTTTAGGAGGAGACACGAACGCATCACGTGGAAAGTTGGCTTCCTTCTTTCAAACGAAACTGTCCCGAATCAGCCTCTTAGCTTGTATGACGACAAGGAATGGGGTAGAATTTTTTATGTTAGATGGAAAAAACATTCTTCCTATTTTGTCAATACCAGTACCACTGTTCCATACCAGTCAATGAAATAAATTGTCACTTCGTGTTGGAAAATTGGCAGTTCCCTCCACTGATAACCAATCGGTACACTCGCGAAATTTCGTCCGTGAATTATTCAAACCAATCAATTAGATTACTTGATGGTCATAATGGGTTTGAGTCCGAATGGATGGTGAATGAGAAAAAAATAAATAAAATACACAACTTAGTGACTCGAATACGAAGAGACGCGTATAAGGTAGTGATTGGTAGAAAGGTATAAGACAGAGGGGGGGGGTGTTTTTTTCTAATTGCGGGTAGCGCACGTCGTCTTCTCGTCTCGTTTCTCTTTTCTGTTCGTCTTTGCGTTGGAAGGCACTTCCTGTCCGGAGCGGTCGCGGAGCATCCGGCACGTGACCAATGGCTGCGGACAATGGCGTCGCTTAACGACCTCCTTTCAAATCGTCTTCACGGTGACCGACCGGACTCGCCGACTCGGACACCCCTTACCCCCTCCACCCCCCCTCGCCTTCTCCCGTTCATCTCGTCGTTCGATTCGATTCCTCATTAACGTTTTCCTCCCCCAGTGAGAGTCTGTCTCCGAGACGAGGAGTTGTTGAGCCGAGCCAGAGCAGATCGACGGAAGGAATGTACAGGGTGATCCAGCGAGTGATGGGGATCCCGTCCGACACGGTGTCGCTGGGACGAGAAAGGATAGGGAAGGTGACGAAATCTCTTTAGAACCCCGAAGGCGCGCGTGCGCTGGGGGTAGCGTCGTCGTCGCCGTCCTTCATCGGTTCTTCCAGGGAAGAGGGAGTGGGGAGGGTGGAAGAAACAGATAGAGAAGAAGAAGAGGAAGACTGAATTTGAATGTCGTTATCAATAGGCGACGCGCTGAGCGATGGAAGGCGGAAGGCGGTCATTTATTACGGGGGTCGGCTCTGCCTCGAGGAGCACGCGCGCCATTGTGTCACGTTGCCGCTAACACCCCCCTTCGCCGGGCGGATGCGCCTCCCACTGGGGAAGGGGGAGGAAGAAGAGAGAGACAGATACAGACAGCGGGACGAAGGCGGAAGAAGACGAGAAGAAAGGAATCGAGAAAGAAACGAACAAGGGCGATAGTGATGTTGATCCATTGACGGGATGCGTGGGTGGGAAGGGGACCAACTTTATTTCTATAACCCTTTTTTCCGGGTAGCTTTTCGACGATGAATGGACCTTTTTCAAGAGAGTCTGGGGGGAAAAAAGGAATTCGTATTCGCGTCATAGCGGGAACGATTGGGTGATGTGCCTTGGTGCGTAGCACACATACTGGGAGCGACTACTTGGACAAAAATTCGCAGTTCGTATGGTTTATATTTTCTTCATTTCATTCAGATTTAAACATCCGAAAAGAGAAGCAAAAATCGTCTTATAACTGAACACGATTGCATTTTATCAATACTGTCGTAGGAATATCGATGTCACTTTAGAAGTAAAACTAGGTTCGATCGATCGATTGATTTGTTTATTTCATCCAATCAGAGATAGGTCTAATGACCTCCATAGAATACTGTGTCTTGAGAATGAAACAAATTAAAACATCATTCATACTTATTAATAATGACAAATGACTATATGTTTCGTGTTTTGTCATATATTGTGTAAATTATTGTCGGACACACCAATTAAATTAAATTAAATTAAATAAACTCTCTTTGGTCGAACTTGGTCCACTTTTCAATTCCATTCATACTGCTACTTTTGTAATCTAACAATATAATTTGCTTGGTCTGTCTGTATGTTTGTATGCATGCATGTTTATGCCTGTCACATCGAAATCGCATTTATCTTCGATTATCGAAATTACATTTAGCCTGTCACATTTATCCTCATATTAGATTTCCAGTCTCTTGTTTTTCCAAATGGAACCTTATACCAACTAATATCCGCAGGTTAGCTGTAAACAATTTAAAGATACAAAACTTTGACTTGTCAAATTTAAAAAAAAAACTTTTTAAGCACATTAACTTAGGTGTGTGAATCTCGAATCTAAGCAATGGCATGTTATTTTATGTTTGTATTGTGTTTATAATCTGTGCTTTCTAGTTTTGTTGTATTTACTTATGTTTGTTTTTGGCTGATCCAGTTCAAGGATCGAACTTAATAAATAAAACAAGAAATCAATTTTTTTTGCAGGTGCACCTGCAGAAGCAGGTCCTGCTCAATTATTGCTCTCAATATAATACACTAGAATGCCAGGCAACATGATCTAAAATGTTTCCGTCATTGTTGACGGGCATATTATTATTTATTTAACGGTCCAAAGGGTCCATTTTTTACAAGTATAAACACACAAAAACAACAAACAACAGAAATCATTCAACAAGAAATCATTCAACAAAAATTACAT
>JAQIWH010007729.1:0-11052 GCA_034695005.1 Cryptops parisi | reverse complement strand
GGCAGAAACTCTGTACGACACAGAGCGAACTTTACGACCTTTTCACCGACCATTAAACGAAAAGAAACTTCCAAAAGATATATATATATAAAAAAGCAGAGAACCTCAGACTTGGGTATAATGTAATACGAAACCTATTTCGTACAACTTTTCTCCACCAATAAACGAAAAATTTCTAAATATTGCTTTTTTGAAGTGTCGATTTATACAAGAACACCATTGTACAAAATGCATTATCTAAAAATAAAAACACTTTTGCGTAGTTTTACCAGTGTACCAAGAAGGAGAAAAAAGTGCCATAGAGGCCAAATTTCAACATTTCCAACAATTCATGTACTGTAGTTTGAAAATGTAAACGCTGCCAACGAAACAAGTTTTGGTGGCAGTACAGAAGATTGGGAAGATTTGTGCAATGAACGTATTGGGAATTCCACGCGCGACAAGTGACAGTTATACGACTGCTGCGCGAGAAGATAAGAGCGAAATTAGATGCTATCGCGAGCGTTTTGTTTCCAAAATTTGAACCGTATTTCACGCGTGAAACGTAATTGAAAATTTCCAGCCACATATCACGGAGTGAAACACACTTGTATGACCCAACGGACAGGTCACAAACGAAGATTACGCTCCCAACTTTTCCACACAGCCATCTTGTGTCACAAAGATTTCACAATTCCGTAAGAGGAAACATCAGATTTTTTGGTGTTATTCTTGCTTTAGTTGAAGAAAAAATAAAACTTAGTTGGAGGTTTCATTTATAGCAGAAAATCGACATTATAAGCAAACAGAAAAAAAAAGTGAACGATCTTAAAAATTTAAGAAATTTAAAAACAAAGAATCATTTACATAATTTATAAATCTATAGATTTAAAAGACAAAAATATTCAATTCAAAAGACATGGATATTCAGTTTTTGTGTAACCATGTTTTGATTGCAGGAAGAAATGGTAAAAAGATAGTTGCAATGCACCGAGCTTCTGTAGAATTTTACAATAAAAACATTCACAAAAATCTAAAAGCAGCCTAACACAAAAAAATTTATGGTGTGACAGTTCAACCAATTTGTGGACAATGGTAAGATCAACTTCTTGCCCACCCAATGAAAACTGATTGGTAAGAAGCTGTTGTTAGTCATCCACAAATTGCTTGAATTGCCACACCGAATATCGCGTGTGACAGGCGGCCTTAAGAGTAGACTAAGATGTAAATGTTACGATTAAGTAATCCTGTAATTTTTCGTCAATTTCCCGTTGTCAAATTTCAAATCCCGCTCGTTGAAATTTTAAATTCAAATTTCCCGCCCGTTGACATTTTAAATTCAAATTTTCCGCCATTTACATTTTAAATTGAAAATTTCCCGCTTAAACGCTCCACGACGTCACTTTTCAATATCATTTGCTGGAAACCATCTTGACAAACTATTTTATAACCAAATTTTAGAAATGATATCTTTTACTTCAGATACTGAAAATAACACTCAAGAAAAAAAAATAGCAAACAACGTCAAAACTTTTTTCTTCTTCTTTTTATGTATACTGTATATGTCCTCACGATCAAAGAATCAAACCCCTCAATAGATGAGGACGATTTCCCGCGAGACTTTGGTGGTGGCGATGATAAGTCAAGCGATCGAATAAAACGAAAAAAAAAATAGCATCGAACAAGAAAAGTATTGACGAAAAAGTGAGAAGATCCCACCCAACTAGTACGAGAAAAAAAAATTCAAAATGTTAGACTCGACCTAAAAAATCGCCATCTGGCCTTTCAAACTTTCTCCAATAGAAACCTAACAGTGATAGTTGTACGACGAGCATTGGCAGATTGCAAATAAGAAAAACGAAGAAGAAAAAGAAAAGGATAAAATTTACTATTTTTTTCTATCTCTACTCTTTGACGAGCCTATAGAAGTACGTAATCCCCAAGGAGGTAGAGAACCCCCCCCCCCCGGTCTAACTTTTTTGTGGCTTCCATCACGGTGCCGAGTCAGATATATATCTAGCTATAAAGTACTACCAGTGGCAAGCTCAGCAGCAAAGAAGAAAACGACCCACCGAACCGAATGACAACGAGTTTTCCCTTCGTTCGTTCTTATGTTCTATCTTATATACGAAAAAAAAAAGGAGAACGAAATACGTGGTCGCATTCGAATCGCGATTTCCAACTCATCGCTATTATATAACTTATGCACGGAATGCCAATGTCTTCCAAGAATTTCGCCAAACAAAAAGAATCAAGTGTGGAAAGAGGCTGAAATCGAATCTGCAACGTTTGCAACTTTTACATTTGAGTCAAACTCGAATTACAACTTGTGCTGAGAATTAAATATACATATATATACTGTATATTAAAAAATAATCAAATAAAAAAAGATCCAATTTTATACAGAATCCTAAATGCCAGAGAATCCTCGATTTATGCAAGTTCCATATATGAAGTTTTGTTATGTGATTTCGACATTATGCGACGAGAAAAATCTTTATAGATGCTAGTCATATACAAAAAAATTTCGATGGTATGCGATTCTATGTAGTGGTGATTGAACGCTGCTTTTCTTTCACAATGTGTACGCCACGTGTGGCGCAAATGCTATGTTTCGGTTGTAGCTTTTCGCATTTTATTTATGTTCGATTTGTGCGAGGTTGTGTAAAACGTGTAAAATGAAGTGTATCTGCACTAACAAAAACAATAAGCAGCAGGAAACTAAAGCGATATTGAAAATAACAAATCTCACCAAATTACAGCACGATACTGTACAGAGAAGCACATATGCAATGCTTGTTGATAAATGACGCCATAGAGCGTTTTAGCGGGAAGTTTGAATTAGCAAAAAACAAATTTGCACGAGTTAACATAATAGTTGAAGAAAAGGTGCGAGAGGGTTTTACGCAGCATTTTTATCAAAATTGTCCTAAAAGCATTGGGTGCAATTATTCTACCTTCCTAACGCATAATTTTGAGCGAAATAACAATACTGTGTGTGCAAAGATATTAGTGCAAGAAGTTTGAAATAACGCATAAACCGCAATGCAAATTCAGATCTTTAAACGCATTTTCCTCGAAATTGTAAAATGTTACTTAACACCCTTTACACCAGGCCCTTCAATAAACCTATACAGTTTGTGTGTGTCTGGTTTTGCTATTTGTACTGTGAATACACGGTTTTCAGTCCATTTACCTATACAGTAACTCGATGACTGTTTTTATCAGTCTTTGCATTGCATTGCATTTATTTCAATGCAATTGAAACCCGGTTATACGGAAATTACCATGTTGTATTTGAAACCTTACGCACATAGAGTGTATAAAAAATTTTCAACAAAAATTTCATTATTCAAAACGACATGCTTTCAAACCGATCGTTATGCGACAAAATAGTGTTCTTTCTTCTTCATTTTTCCTATTCAAGTGCAAGAAATGTAGCGTGAAAATGATCTGCAGATGCTATGCACTCCCTAAATGACAAAAAAAAAGTGCGATTCTCCCTCCCAAATGATAAAGAAAAAGTTTCTTAATGAAATCGAAAACTGGGCTGCAATCTGCTACCTCACATCGTGCCATCATAATATCATGCAAACTTTTGATGCAATATGCGTCCCACGTTTACTCGACGGATATAGACTAATAAAAAGGCGAAAAAGTAGAAGGAAGAAAAAAAAAGAAGATTAAACGCTCTTGCAGAGAACCCTTTGATGTTTGACCTGAATGTCAATCGAAATTTCTACGAAAATATGAGAGAAAAAATAGCAAGAAATTGTATCACTTCACTGACTTTCAAAATTGCTAGGTTTAAGAAGAAAATCTTTTCACAAGAAAAAGACACCTAAATGCACGTTCACGACCAAACCCAAACAAAATTTAAAATAGCAAAGCCATAGAGTTTATTCAGTACTTTAAATGCTCAATCGATCGTTCCAACATAACAGTTTGAAGAAACTCTTTTACGTCTCTGTAACGCATTTATGAATTTCAACAATGGCAAATTTACGTGCAGAATCACATGTAAAGTCACGTGCAGGATCATGTGAAAATTCACGAGCAAGATCATATGAAAATTCACGTGCAATTCATCCAAAATCACGTGTAAAATCTCGTGCAGTTAACACGTGACTCAATTCACGTGCATGTGGCAAATTACCAGGTTATTTTAAACAATAAAAACGTGCAAACTCACGTGAAACCAGTTTAACTCAATAATAAAAATGTACAATCACGTGTTTTCCGTTGTAGTTTGTTTTTTGTCACTGAAAATTTTTTATTTCTGCATATCTCGATTTATGTTAAATTCGATTTATGAGAATTAAAACTTATGCAATCTCTAACTTATTTCGATACTCAATTTATGCGTGTTTAGAGTAATTCGCATTTTTATTTCTGCACGTTTCGATTTAACTCACAACTCATTAATGCAATAGGTACTCCTATTATTTGCATAATTCTAAATCGAATAACTTTAATACAATCAACAAGTACTTATCCAGCGTTGTGGAAAATTGCAAATATCTACCACAAATAATAAAGGAGGTAAACCTATATACTTCTTTTCGTCCTATAGCTTTATTTATTTTCCTTTCAAAAGTTGTAGATAAAGTTCCATTTAAGTGACGTTGCTCACTTAGTCGTTTTAAAAAACAAATCGTGTAGTATGATGTTACAAACCATATACCATTACATAAGAACAGCAACCATTCCTGGAATTTAAAAAATTACAATAGTCCAGACTGACATTAGCAAGGCTTTTGATTCTCTCGATAACATTTCTCTCTTGCAACATTATATCATCTTATACAATCAAAATTTTACACAATTATCTTACAGAGGCTCTTCCAGATCAAAGATCAACAACACACCATTACTACATCTAGTAATGGTGTAGTGCAAGGGTCTGTCAATAGTTTACTCTTGTATTTTCTTATGGCAAATTCAATGCACGATTTAGACTTACATGCAATATTGTTAAATTATATAGATGACAATTTTATAATATACCAGTACCCACCATACGAGCATCATATAGTAGAAAGACATAATCAACAGGATCTAATCAAAATTACAGATTGGTGTAATCAACGTGGCTTACAAATTAATACACTTAAAACAAAGAGATTAACCTTAAAAAATCATTATACCATTACAAAACCCCAATAAAAATTCTTGAACTCTGGTTCCAATAACTTAAAATTTTCTTATCACGTCGAAAAGACTACTTCCAAAATTAACATATTTATTTACATGACAAAACGCATAAAAAATACATTATCATATGAAGAGAAAAATAGTTTATCTTAAGACCAAAATTATTCCCATTATGACTTATTCTATAGTGACACTCCATACAGAACCAGAAGACTTCAAACTTCTTTCTATAGAATATCATTTGGTTTGAGTAAATATTCTTCCATCTCAAATTTCTTGAGGACCAGAAAGTTGCTCACTATGAACCAAATGATCCACTACTATAGACTTCTAAAAATTAGCATAGCATTAAACAACAATTGGTATCCCTTTCATTTTCTTAATCAGATTGTTACTCATCCCAACACTAATAGATCTATTCAAACCCATAAAATCGTTCCTCTCACTATTTTTCCTAAACACATTGGTTTCCCATATAACACCATCTCAGAATAAAATCACCTTCCATTATATTTAAGAAAATTGTCGTTAATATGCAAATCATCGATTTGTACAAGAATTTGTATCCATTTTAAAAAAAGATTGTTAATGTATACACTTCATGGTTAACCAATCTTCATTTCCATTTATAATTTTTGGTATTCTTGTATCACTGCTAGAATATAACTGGTAATTTCATATTGTACTTGAATGTTTCAACTATTCAGCTGTCTCAACGGGACGAAAATTAATAAAATAAAAATAAATAAAATTTATGCAATTTTTGAGAATTTCGATGTATTCGGTCGTTGAGTAATTCGATATTTGATTTATGCGAGTTTTGAGTTATTCCATTTTTTCTAATTTCTAATTTTCGATTTATTCAATTTTACATGCGATTTTTTATATTGGACTTACGCGGTTTTTGATTTATGCGAAAAACTTATGCGGTTCTTGTTTTATGCGTTTTTGGTACTTAAGAGTGTGCAGTATATTCTCATCCGACTGTAGATGCAGTAAACGTTTAATTCCCAGCTGGCTCACTCACTCACAAACTCACAAATGAAGCTATATAATATAAAGTGTATAATAATGCAAATTAGAAAAATGTTATAATTTCCTCTGAGTTTACAACACTATATAGATTTCCGCATCCACCTTGGAATTCAAATTTCGGTGCAATTAAACACTAAAAATTTTAAGCGCTAATATAATCCTTCGTATAATCCTTATCTCTTTTTATTTTTCATGAAAACGTAGTAAAATATGCAACGTGTAGTTTCACATTCCAACATTTGCGTTTCTCAGATATCTTCAAAAAAATATAAACAAAAAATAATAAAAGGCTCATTTGTGATTCAGTTGCAAGTACACATTCGTTGCTACTGTGCGAAACTGATGCTGAAAATGGTTATTACTTTTAGTACCCATAATTCCCCGCATTTCAATTTTTCTCGAGCGAAAAAATGCCATTCTCTTAATCACGAACCTCATAAATTAGTGTAAAAATTTTATTTATAACTACCGGCACGGAAGAGAAATATACAGAAACGAATGGTAAAAACGAAATAAATAAAAAAACAATTTCATCACACAAAAAAATAAAAGAACATCGCACGCACAAAAAAATGTCTGCTACCTAATCTCTTTACAAAAACATTAAAATCCTGTTTTTATTATACATTCAAACCATAGAAAAAAAAAGCTCAAACAAATTTATGATTTAATTTGACACTGTTGCTATTTACGACGATTAATATTTTGCAAATAGTTTAGCTGCACGATGAAACGTTTTCCTGTTTTAAAAGTCAACATAAAATTTTTTTTTTGCAAAAAAAAAAAATTTTAAATGACATTTATCGTTCTAATTGTGAAAAATCAAGTGGTTTCTCTTTATATCTATTTATTTTTTTTCCTATGAATTTTTTTTTCTGGTGGTCTTTTCGCAACGAATTTATTGGAATGATCTCTAAATTAGATTCAAGTCCCTCTCTCTCTACGTTGGTCCACAAAAAAATCCCTACATCGATTGCTTTAATCGAGGTTCGTCTCGAATGATTTACGACAGTCTACTTTTATGAGTTCACCTCAATAAATTTGACTTTTATGCTTATATAGTGCGCAATAAACGTTATAACCATTGTAGCGACGTTGGAATTTTGCACTCAATTCTCACTTTTCCAACTTGATTTTTTTAACTAAACGTATAGCGTCGAAATAAACTATTGCAACGTTATGTAAGTTAATTTACCGTACAATGACCTTTACTCTACAACATTGGTTAATTTAAACATGAATTTGGATGAAATTCTAATCTAGGTACAATGTTTACAACGAACGTATTTCTTAAGTAATATAGTGCAACCTCTGTATTTCGACATTAATCAGTTCCAGAAAAACTGACGAATACTGAATCTGACGAATTAATTGTGAATACCACTCCAGTTTTGTCACCCAAGTCTTACTGCACTCCACATTTTATTAAGTTTGCTTTTTAATATTTCATGATATTGATTGAAAACTGAGTTTTGCTGATTTTGACTGTGACTTTTGGTGACGAATATTAAATTTTTTGACGAATATCGAAGCATTATTTTATCGAAAAAAATGTGACGAATATTGAATTTGACGAATGTTAAAACCGACGAAATAGAGGTTCCACTACATACAAATTAAAAAATGGCGGTAATCAGGACCTAGACGTCGTTTCGCAACGCAATCAATGTTACATATTGTATTTGTACAATTGTATCAAAAGTTTTTACCATATGTATTTGTTCTAGAAATCGGGGCTTTGGTAGTATGATCATATGTTACGATCATATGATCATGTTTCACAATCATGTTTCACAAAATGATTGTTTGAAGTTTTCAATTTTTGAAGTTTTCAATTTTTAATACATTTAACTTCATTTTAATTTAATGCTGATACAATGTTAATATATAAACTACATACATATCTTCTTTATAGCGAAAACATTTCCAAAACAAAACTGAAACCTGAAAAAATAAAATGGCGGTATTCTGGATCCAGACGTCGTTTCGCAACGGAATCAATGTTTTAAACTAGACAATGTTATCTCCTAGCCTAGCACATACGCACAAATTGATAAAACATCTACCACATAGCTAAAAACGCATTACTTGTAGTAGTAACCATCATCCTATTCTTATATTGATGGATGCGTGTATTGTTTTGGCGCAACTTGATCGTATCTTCTTTTTTAAACGCATTAAATTAACAATATGTACGATGGCAGCTGTATCTAATGTTAGTACACCTCTCGGCGTAGTTGGCATCAAACATTTTATCACGACCTCGAGGTGCGTGCTGTTGAGAGTCCGTGTATGTTTGGGTATGATGGTGTTCCGAGACTCGAATCGAATCGTGATGCAGATGCTCGTTCACCATCCGATACTACAATGCTTTTCGTGATACCATTTGGACCAATGATCTCTCTCCTATGAGCTCGCAGCACGAGGCACTTATCTGTGCTCATAAATCTCCACAATTCGACCGTTCCACTTTATCGCCACACAGCATTTCTGAATCTCCTCCACCCCCACCCTTCACCCACCGAACACACACACGCACACAGTATAGTACAGACTTTCATCTTCCATCGTCGTCGATTCACCCCCTCGGAGGGAATAAAACGAGAACTCGCATTAAAGCAAACCATAAATTAACTTCTTCCCAATGGACGAGACAGCTGTTAATCAGCTAATTTGCTGATTCATACACGACCTTACTTGGAGACTACTACGGAAATCCAAAGAGCCTGACGATAATGATGATCATAATGGCAGTGAAGCTCACCAACGCGAGCACGCCGAAAATGAGACAGAAAATTCCTTTATCACTCTCCATTACCTTGTTCTTTGTTGGGGGAGGTTTAAGGATAATCAAGCCCATCTAGCGGTATAAGAACAATTAATCAACTCAGTACCCATTACAGAATAGGCCTACGTGCATATAGTGTAAAGAATTCGAACATAGGATCACGCACCCGAAATGTTCATTAATAGAAATTCCTGGGCGCGGGAGTATGAGTTTATTCTGTAAAATACTTTTGTAATTTGTTTAGTCTGTAATTCATGTTCCAGTACATGTATTTGTGTGTATATATATATATATATATGCGATTTTTTCCTTGTACTCTTTTTGATTTATGCGGTTCTTGTTTTATGCTTTTTTGTATACATTGGATTATACAGTAAATTCTCATAAACTACTGTAGATGGCAGTATTCGTTCAATTCCCAGCTCGCTCACTCACATACTCACAACTCGCTCACGTGAAGCAAGTATAAAAAGCATAAAAAAGGGTACTTTCTTGTTATAGCCAGGCCCAGTCTAACGTTTCTATTTGCTTGTACTTAATTATGGGTTTATATTGCAGGTTAGGTTAAAAAAATAAAACGATATACGTTTAATACGTTTCTTTGTTTTTCCTAAACTAACATGCACAATAAACCCATAATTAAGTACAAGCAAATAGCAACATCAGACTGGGCCTGGCTATAACAGAAAAGTACCTAAAAAAGACAGAACATAACAAAAGTAAAAAATGTATATTATGTGTATTATGTGAATGTATGTGTATATGCATAGTACACGTGATCTACAAATAGTCTACGGTAATAACGTATTACGTATTAACGAATTACTATACGGTAATAATGTATACTATGTATATTGCCTACTACAGTATATAAAAGTAAAATCATTTTTACTAATATTTTCTGTTTCTAAACAATCTAAGATACCGATTGAAAGAAAAACATATTCCATGTACACATAAACTACATTTCACATTATCTTGGTTAACCATCTTCCGGATTTGAGTTCAAATAAGTCTCTAACTCTTTTGAATATCTCTTACTCTTAACAACTTCCATCTATCAATCTCCTTTAAATTCTACGCCAAACAAAAAACATCCATAAATAAACAAAAACGATAAAAAACAAACAAATTTCAGAATCAATAATTCATTCATCCCTTTTCAAATTTGCGCAGAATGTTTCTTTTCCTCATCTCTTTTTGAATTGAATTTGAAAAATAAATAATCATAAAAAACAAACAAACAACTCATTTCCAAAATTCTCAATCACATCTTATCTACTAAAACTATATATAAAAAAATGGAAGAATCCATTCATATCTCTCTTTTTTCTCATTGTGTCCAATTCTCTTTCTTCTTATCCACAATCTCTCTTTCTATTGTCGAACGGGGGACCATTTCGGATAATGCGGTCGTTTGTATGCGCTGTGCAATGCCAACAGCAAACTCCCCTCCATTCGAACACGTACAAACAGAGAGACACTCTCACTAGGAACAAATCCGAATGAGTTCGTCTTATCGAGCCTTTCTATCAAATGATGCCTATGCGCGCCAACGAAACAAATCCCTTTCAGGCTTCATTTGAATACAATGTAGGGAGGTGACACAATTTATCCTTCTTTACTAAACTTTCCTTCCAAAGTGCGATACCAACGAGACTTTATTTTTCAAGTTCATCCAATGACAAAAAAAAACAACAAAATACAAACAAACAAACAAACAAACAAAAACATTAAAAAGGAAAACGTAAAAACATTGAAATTTCTATTAGAAGCAGACCGACTAGTATTATCTCAATGAAGGTACAGTGTACACACATTGACATATACAAGAACACAGGTGTTTCTGAAAAGTTTAGTCAAATTTTAACCACAGATGCTACGCATCATAACAAAGCAAAAAACTAATATAAGCATGGGTCTAGAAATGCTTTCATTCCGAAATAACAATTTTATAGGTCTTTTGTTTTGTAATCGCTGTAGGTATGCAAATGAGTATGCATTTCAGAACCCATGTTTATATTAGAGGCGTGCAAATCAGCGTTTAGGCTCGTCCAAACTCGTTCAGAAGAAATGGGACTCGTTCGAAATGTTCG
>JAQIWH010007728.1:0-11052 GCA_034695005.1 Cryptops parisi | reverse complement strand
CGAGAAAACCTCCACCTTCACGTGACATTTTTCCGAAACTGACGCGACATTGACTCGTAAAAATTTAATAGAAATAAAAAATTTTTGCGGACTGTGTCTACGTTTCGAATATCAGCTTTCTGGAATATCGGGAAGTTAGTCAAAATAGACCGCAAAGATGTTGAAGCGCGCGCACACACACACACACACACACACACACACACACACACACACACACACACACACAAACAACGGTCAAGCCCAAGTTAAATAAAAAGTTGTAAAAACATGTTCCTGTTCTAATATAATACCATCATAAAAATGCATCTATCGAATAAAAAATTGTATAAAAGATTAAAATATACTAATCTTGTATAAAATTATATTTTGAACATTTTTCTTTGGAAACATAGTATATGCAAATTGTTTTCGAAAAAATAGGCCTGCACTAAGGTTTACGTAAAATATGAAACTGCGGTTGATAAAGTGCTGTAAAAACTGAATTTTTCTCCCTTTTCCACCATGTTTCATACCCATCTTTTTTTTTGAATAAATAAACCCATAAAGTTTCACTGGAGCACCGAAAAAAAGATTGTCATTCCTTTAGTCGCTCCTAAGCTATGTGTCTCTGGTCCCCTTTTTCTCGACCGACAGAACCTGTCAGAGTAGCAGCACCTTCCCAAAACATGAAGGAAAAGAGAAGGAAACTAAAAAAAATAAAAGATATTTGAAAAAAGAAAAAAAACTACATATCCCAACCAACTCGATTTTAAAACGGAAGCAGGACGAGTGATGAGGAAGCAAGAAGAACGAAGGAAAAGATGCCATTGTGTTGGACGTCACAACGCGCGCGCGCGCGTGTGTGTGTGAGAGTCTGTGTATGGGTGGGTAGGTGTTTTTACTTTCTAGTTCCCCTTCTTCTACATCATCTTCTTCAGGGGGGCTTTTCAATCAGCCCCACCAACATTCCTTGCGCCCAAATTAAACGTCACTCTCCCCAGGCAGCGACCGACGAAGTCCCCCTAACAAAGGGCCATCAACGCGACGGTTTCTCCTGACGACGGCAACCCCCTTATTTCTCCGTGTATGTGTGTTGTATACGGGGGTGGATAAAGGGAGAACCAAAACGGGAAGCAAAAGCGACCGGCACGTGCTGCGCATGCGCTTTGCTTATCGGTCGCGTTGTTGTTGTTGTGGTGGTGGTGGTGGTTGTTGTCGTCGTTGTTGTGGTTGTTGTTGAGGGGATTTAAAAAGCAAGGGTTTTGTGTAAGAGATTGATACTAAGCTTATACTACTTTCACTGTATCTTTTTCAGTAGGTTTCACTCCGATAGTACAGTTGAATTGTAAAAAGACGTAGCATTGTAGAAGTTGTTTTTTGTTTATTATTTTTTTTTTACGTTTTATTTTATTTCCAACTATCGATTAGTAAAACTCTATTTTTTTTTTTTAAAAAACAGTATTAAAAAAATGTAGACTGTATTTTTCTCGCTTAAAAATAACAAAAAATTTTAAAACCGAAAATACACGTTATTAAATGTAAATCCACTAATTCCATAATGAAAAGTATGTCCTATGACAAGCAACATAATCTTGTAATTATTTATATTTATTCATTGATTTATTTTTATTTATTTAATGGTACTTCGTCCCTTCGAAATGTAAAAATTAAGTAAGATATCTAGAAATACGATACACGAATGAAAAATTGTTAATTCAAACAAATCTCGTTAATTGTAGAAACAATTAAACTATTAAACTTTTATGTTTCGAGGTTTTTACTTTTCATCTTCATCAATTTCCACTTCTGCCATATAATAATAAATGTAATATTAAAATATTATACACCAAAGCAATAACTTTTTCACAGAAAAACGACCTGCAACTGTAAGCTGTAGTATTACTAACCTCTCTGCAAAACGGGCTTCAAGTACTGTATACAACAAACAAGCCAAACCTCGCCTTTACTTCTAAGATCAATAACCGACATAATAACAAAATCTCTTCGGCAACCCAAAAATCGATCTGAATTCTTATCAAAATCATATCCAACCCAAAGGAACCACCCGATGGTGATGATGATAATAACAACTGGGCATCACGTTCCAATCTTTCAGTTTTTCGGACTTTCCTTTTGCTTCATCACCTTCTTGGCTCATCATCGCGAGAGGCATGCGCAGTCCTCATCGTCTTATTCTTCCTAACCATTCAATCGCTCGTTTCCATGGCGAACAAAGAGTGTGTTTGAAATAAAGAATGTCGTACCTTTTTTTTTTTGTCCAAAACTCCCCCTTTGGAAGACCAATTATGCGATGCCGCAGCACGACACCGTTTCAATTAGAGCTCAAGCGCGTGCCACAGACTATTGCCAGGTGCCACTAAAATTCATCCCCCCAAACAACCTTTCTTACATACTTCATAAAAACACGATTTTCCATATACACTCGTGACAAACAATGACAAACAATTCCAAATAAACCCACTTTTTTTTCTTCCTTTCATTTTTTATTCTGTGGCTTTCGCTCGGGACTATTCAGCTCCACTTATAAAGTGGATAAGAATCAAGTTCCCTCGAGAAGCAACCAGCATGACATGAAATGTGGTGAGCCACCACCATTAGTAGTACCCACATGTATGAATGTCTCTTCCACCCACGCAGCAGCCATTTGCCTATAAACCACAACACACAACAAAGACCCTGCGGGCACCGCGCGAACCTCGACAGATGGCCACAAAGAGTTCCTTTTCCAGTCCCCCTTTTCAAAAAATATACATAAAAAAAAGAAACAAAAATTCCAAACTTCCATTCAACTTAAAAGGTTAACACGTCATTAAATATTAATTTCTTCTCAACTTTATTCATAACTTTGATAAATGAAAGTATGGTACCGCTACTTAGAAAATTCAAAATTCTTCTCATTACGTTTGTACATTGCCTGTAGAACAACATTTATTTTGGTTTCCCTTTTTGTCACACACCATTTGTAACATGTTGGTTTTTACTATCTTTTTAAATAAAATTTTAACGTATGATGTAATCATTCGTATTTTTCATTGCTTATTTGTGTGTTGTTTCAGTCTAACTATTGCCAATAACTTTTTTATGTCCGATAGGGCATTTCGGATTGTGTAGCTAATCTCTATATGAGGCTTTAATAAAATCAATCAATCAATCAAAAAACATCCTATTCTGACAAATATATACATTTTTGATGTCTCAAAAATGTCAAAAAATATCATTTAAAAACATTGGCTTCCATTTTATTTATTTTTTTACAATGTTTGCTGATTTTAATTATCCATCATAAACTTCCAAGTACGTGAACGTCAAGTAAGTGAATGTTGCAGACAGTGACAATATCTTAACAAAAAGTACTTAACGGTTAATCGAACTCTGAAAAAAGCACCAATTATTTGAAAAATCAGTTTTGTTTAAGAAGATTATTGAATTAACGATTATCGTAATTACTAATAACACTGCGCTAGCGTTGAGATAGACGATGAAAATTGTACTTGTAGTTAATTTCCGAAGTTTCACTGTTTGTTTGTTTGGTTTTTTTACAATTGAAAAGCCTAGTGTAAAAGGGTGTTAGATATTATTTTTTGTCAAAAGTAATCTGGAAGCATTTTCGAGTGTCAGGTATAAATCTACCTTCCTAACGCTTAATTTTGAGCAAAATAACAACATGTGCAAAGATATTAGTTCAAGAAATGTGAAGTAGCTCATTGACAGCAAGACAAGTTTAGATTTTTAAACGCATTTTCCACGAAATAGTAAAAATGTTACTTAACCCCTTTTTACACCAGGTCCTTCAAAACTTTTACGAATTTTTTTGACATTCAAGTTGAAGAGAGGGATCGGTCAATTTAACAAAATTTAACAAGAGGCTCCGTAAAATTTTAAAAATGTAACAACCATCCCTACTTCTCTTTAAACAGACGTACACAAACACCACCATCCAGCATACTGTATATTTTATACTTTCCAGAGTTAACCGATTACACAAATTTATCAGCTTTTTCGTGTCGCGTGTAATTAAAAATAACATAGCGCGTTGAAAGGACTATTTTACGTTGAATCTTTTATTATTCAACCTTCGGCAACCCTTTTACCACGTGACCTTCCAATTCCTAGTCATTTCAAACCAATATTGTACAATTACCTACAACACACTCATTCCGAGTTAAATGCATCATAACGCGGAACGCAAAGCCCGTTTAAGCCGCGACTAATTAGTTTCTGCTCGTTTGTCCGAAAGTGACCATTGGTCGCTAGTTCAGCGAGTGAGTGTCACCAGTGGGTCAGTTGGCCACGACTCAGGTGGAAAGATCATGTGGCAACCCAAAAGAGGCCAATGTCGCACCTGGGGAGTCGCCAAAGGGGTGCGTGGGAGTCGCACCTGGTCAGTTGACTGGTGGGCCAGGAAAAGCGAGGAATTGCGACCCGTGATGCAGGACAACCCACCAATTACCTCAACATTTTCCACCAATTACAGCAGCGGTCAGCGGGGAGAACAGGGTCATTAATCAAAACGCCTTCCGCACCGCGGGAAAATCCTATAACGCCCTAGCAAACACTACCGACAAATTAAAACAACCCCCACCCCTTTACCCCGCTAAATGAATTTCGCCTACAATGGCGGTGTGATATTGCCACGTAATGTTGTCGCAACAAACTGTAACCATCGATGACTAGGAAACTTACCTTAGTTTAATTTGGCAATGTTTCGTAGTCTACAAGTATTTACAGTCTATTAATGTATTACATAATTCGTGTTTACACAATTTTGTTTATGCTTTACATAATTTTGTGTTAAAGCATTTGAACAATAATTAAATAATGCTAAAAATTGTGAACCCAAACAAAAAAATTGTATAAACAAAAAGATTCCCACCATTCAAAGTAATTCAATCACTTTTGCGAAAAAAACCACTTCTCTGCATGTCACTGATGTCACGACGTAAAGCATAAGTGGGTTGCTTTAAATATGGAAAAAACTTGTTTATGCAATTAAATCCGTTTATTAACAAAAAATATCAAAATATATCACATATTAAAACGTAAATATGACGGTGCAGATTTTTAATTAATATTCATAATAAATATAAAAAGATATACCATACGCTAATTTAAAAAATACGAACACAGAAATATTTGCAAACACGACCTATATCATAAAACTAGTGTGTAGCAAACATTTTACTGGTTAAAATATACGTTTTTTACATATTATAATACTGAATACAAAACTTGGATAATCTGTTTTAAAAATAACATAAGTTTTGAAGAATATTTTCAATAATTTGAAACAAAAACAACGGTTAGCGTTTTGTTGCATTTTCGATTTTAATTGGTAATAATTTCCTTATAGTTTTCCGTACTGTATATTTTTCAATTTTTCACTAAAATTTGCTTTTATTTGATTCAGATAACTCTTAAAATGTAAAATACTGTTTATTTTTTACACGCCCACAATTGTTTCGCATTTCTTTATCTGTTTGCGTATTCTCTATCGATTTTCAACCATACATTCTGGGATTTATTGTAAGCTGCGAATCCCGACACGTGAAAATCTTACGGCAAGCTTCTTCACCAAAATCTCAACAACAATATAGCCAATGCAGGTTTAACAACAACAAAAAAATTGACTTTCAAATTTTCAGAATCTGAGTTACGTGTCACGTAGAACTAGTCACCAAACAAAAGTCAATCCTAATAGGGGTCATTGCTGTTACTTATTTAAATGACCCATAAAATAATAAAAAAAAGTTGTAAAGCATTGTATGAAAAAAAAATGGAACCGTACAGGGTACGGCAAAAATCTGAAGGCTTGAGGCAACAGAGTTTGTCCCTAACGGAGGTGTCAAGCAACAGTGCCTTTCTCATCAGCGCCATTGTGTCGCTTAATTCGCGGCCATTTCCATATGAAAGGCGAGGGTGGGAATTTCCATGACAAAAGTTAGGGAAAAATAATGAAATGAACAACAGGATTCCTCGGTCAGCAACCCTCCTCGAAGATAGAAAAAAAAGATGGTGCTGCTGCCTTACAGCTTCTAATAACGGAAATGATGGGCAACGGGTCCGGAGATGACCGCCATTGTTTGCGGGCTCGTGTTGCCACGGTGATATGCAAATGAAAAACAATTAACAAAAGGCCCTGCTGGCACGGAAACAAAAAAAAAATTAAAATAAAAAACAATAATGATAATAAGAATACCCCCGAAGACTCTTCCACCAATTGCGAGTGGGCGATGATACGATTACGAGCTGCGGACAAGACACTAGTCATGGTTCGAGGCAAAAATGAAGCGCCATATTGCTCGTTATGTTCCGCTAAATTTGAAGAACACATACCGTACAAGAAAAAAATGTCACAGCTGGACAACGCGATAACTTGGCGACAACCAAATCTCATCTGAACCATTCTACAAAAAAAAAAGTTAAATTTAACCCCCACTCAAAATCGACTAACCATTGAAAAAACAAATTTAGCACATTACGGTATATACTTGTAGTCTTAAATGAAGAATACTAGCATTTTTTATTTTAAAACAAAAATATTTACAAGATAATCATAATTTTTTCACAAATTGTAGTACATTTAATAAACAGTGTTTCAAAGGCACAGTGTGTTAACTTAAAATAAAACTATTTTTATATTTGTATTTTACGTAAATATTTTAGTCAGTCAGATTTTGTTTTATGATTTTAGATCGCATTTTATATTTACCTATCAATTTGTTATATACTGCATATAAAGGTAATACCTTTCAGTGTTTAAAACACAGATAGATATTTAATTTTTATTTTCTACCTATTGTTCAAATTAATACTGTGCCATCCAAGTGGCTTCTCAGCTAGGTGCCTAAATGATTAAGTGAAAGAAAGTCACGCAACCTTTTATTTAACTCGGCTTGACAGATGTGACGATTCAACGTTGTAATGGTTCAAATCGTTGAGCTCTTTTATTGTGATTGTAACAATCAATTTCAGGTTTGCAATGACTTACGGAGCTGAAATTTAACACATAGACATAGTCGGCTAAACAGTTTAGTCTATTAGATTTTGACGGACTAACTTTTTCATCTTCGACAAATTGACTTTCGTGACGCTCGAGTTTTTTTCTTTTGATGATATCACATATTTAGTTTAGCAAAAAAAACATCGTTATAAACAAAATACAATGGTTTAAACAAGATACAATATTATACAAAAAAAATTGTTTTTTTTACCTATTCTTATTGGAATACTTGTTTTCATCGCAATACTAATTTCTTTATTGCATCATTAAGGCAATGAATTATAAGCTTCGGGTAGGATCATGAGATTCTGAAAATCAATTGAAAAAACTGGATTCTTGCACGAGGTCATTGTTTAAATTTCAAAATTCGCACAAAAGATAAATGGCATCTTGTTTTTGTTGATCTTCTAGACTTAGGGTTTTTTGCTCAGTGGTTCAACGTAGTGTCTATAAATCTAACAAAGCAGTTGGACAACCCATTCTTAATTGAATTACTTAATCCTCTTGACTGATGGCTCGTGCTTTTTACTCGCTAACGAGGCCAGACATGGTCACGAGTCGTAGCCTGCGGGGTATAAATAGTGGGGGTGGGGATAATCTCCTCTAGCTATTTCCTTCGCATGCAAAACTCCCGGTTGGTGGGGGCTAAACCCAATTAGAGGTGGGGATAATCCAATTTCCAAACAGTTCACTCAAAACTAATGACAGTCCTTACGTGGCAATCCCTGTCGTCCAACGTTAAGGGGGAGAAGCGATGTGAAGAGGAGACCCTATGGATGTCCAAAGGAAGAAGATAAAAAACAATGCAAGAGTCAGTGATTAGCCAACCGTAGCTCGGGCTCTCTCCTCCACCCACGTGACCACTCCTTCCGCTTCGTTTCTTCCGGTATAACCACAAACGACAAAAGAACCCTTCGCCCATGCATCTTTTTTATTATTATTAATAAACCGAGTTTCAGTATTTAAAACGAACTCCTGCTATGAATACGAAGACTTCAACGACTTGGCAAACAACTTGTCAACAAAGACGGAATAAAACTAAAGCTTGTTGTTGAAGGGTTGGATTTTATTTTGTGGGAAAGTTAATACGAAACCAATATTTATATACTAAAACGTAAAAATGTTATTTCGATATATCATACGTAAGATCAATATAATACACAGTTTTCTTTAACGCTCTTCTATAGCATTCAATTGATTCGTTCATTTTTTCTCTACTTTGGAATGACAAAAAAAGACCAACATGACACATTAACCGATTTATGGTGATGGATCTTGTATTTTTTTTGTCTTTTTCTTTCTCTCTCTCTTTCTCTATTTCCTAGTACATCTGGTGAAAAAGGATAATTTCATTTAGGTCCAACTCTAGCAGATGATTTTCAGCAAGAACCCATTGCCTTATTTATGATTGGCTTCGGTGATACGGGATGCCAGACGACATCATTAATGTCTTTTCGTCCCTTATATAAAAAAAAATCAACTGAATTATCCCCCATACTCTATTCCAAATGGCATTGTGGGTTCCAAGCTGTAACCCTTTGCTTCATTCATCAATTTCGATTAAAGATCAATATAACGCACGATTAGGCAGAATCACGGTTTGATAAAATAAGAAAAAAACATTGTACAATAATAGTGTATGTACAGGTATGTATATACCGGTACTGTATTATATGTATATGTTACCAGCCTCAATGTATAGAATCCAAGCATTCAATACAATGGTTGGCTTCTTTTGGCAAAGTATAAAATAACATGTCGTATAAAATTGGTTAGATTAGCTAAGATTAGGTTAGTTGAAAAAACTTTCTTTAAAAAAACAGCCTAAATTTAGTCCTAAATTTAAACCTAATCTAAACTTTTGTTAAACTCAACTATTCTAAAGCCAATTTCATACGTTGCTTAAACCAGGCTTAGCATTCTATACAATACCTAGATTCTATACATTGTAGGAAACATATATTGATGAATCTGTATCTATGTATGTGAATTGTAACATGTAATATATATATAAATTGTATCTATGTATAAAATAACTGAAGAGGCATGTTACCAGTTCCCAGTAGTTATTAAGTTACCGTACTAAATTATTTCGATAATTTGATACACCACAAGTGCTTGTATATGAAGTCAGTAAAACAAGTTACAATGCTTATTTCAAAATACGATTTAACTACAAAAATGCGGTTTTATACGATAATCATAAACAAAGTTATAAGCGTTACATTACCACACTGATGATCACGGAAAAAACAAAACAAAATGTACACACAATTTTAAGCAATATGAACACAGCACAGAATCTTCAAAATATCATGAAACTATGAAAGTTGGAGGATAAAGAGACAAAGTAGCAGTGAGTAGTGGATGGCAAAGTTAAATTGCTCGGGACGGCTTTTGCGGATGGTTTTGGTGCTATTAATCACTTCCATTTCTCATTAGTCGCTTTAGGTCCGTTTTCGCTTACAATGGGAACCCAACGCCGTAAATTGGGGGCAAAACGACCTTTTTGGTCGACTGATAGTAGGGACCACCTCCATCATTGCACTAATTGTGCCCGTTACGACATCGTCCCCGTCACCCACGACTTCGTCGACGATGATAATGGTGATGATTTGTAGGTGGCCCGAAACACAAAAGACAGAACTCCTGTTTGACATTTTGTTGGGTTTTTTTTTGTTCACTCCCCTTCATCCCTACCCCCTAAAAAACATTTGTTCTTTATCTTCTTGTATATGACCAACGCAAAGTTTCCAGCTACTGTAGTTGCACGACAATAATAACTAACACTATTGCACCAATGGTCAAAACTGTAGTGTACGATATACAATATGGTTTCAGACAATGTTTGGTTTCATTTTTTATTTAATATTTATAATGAAATAATTTTATAAAGTAAAAATTAACCACTTAAGCACGGTTTAAACTATAAAAAGTAGATATTATGTACAGTATATCAACAAACTTCGTTATGCATAATAATCCGCATTGAAAACTTGTGTCTCATTTAAATGATACTATTGAACAAAATATGCCAAAATATATAAAATCGACTTCCGAATTTTAATTAGAGGTTTTCCCAATATTAACCCTATGCAAAACTTCATTAAAATCATCTGAACTTCTGAATTTCTTATTATAAGAAGAGTATTCTTTGTAACTAAACCATAATTTCCAACACACGAAGATTTTCATCGCGACTATGTAAACCCGAACATTTATCTTCAGTAGTTTTTAGTGAACCTTTCGTATCTTTACCATCGTCATTCCGTACAGAAAAAAAGGCCCATTAACCAATTCTCGGAACTCGCCTAAAATAAATTCTTTATAGCCTTCTCCACAAAACAACCACCACCACGACCAGCAATGAACCATGAAAAAAACTAAAACACGAACAAAAAATATATAAAAAAGCAAAAGACGACGAAGAAAGAAAAATCGAAAGGGAAAAGGATCAACCCGATGGAGGGTCCATCGGTGTAAACGTATTTTGCTCTTAACGGTGGCCTGAAGTATTTTCTGTGACAGGTGTTGTGACGTCGAGGAATGTTGGCTGTCTCGTGCACTAAGCGCCTGTCCAATAAATAGAGATTACCACCGTAGCGAACGTTTAAGCGCAGCCGAAAAGACCCCAGGGGTGGAGTCACTATAGGTCCCCCCACTTTTCCCTCGGCCACCCACTTTACCACTCTCATCCATCTCCATGGAGACGACGAAAAGAAGAAGAAAATCAAAGCATCCAAAACTTTTTCTTTACCCCCACTTTTCACCATCCCATAAATTTGAGTCAGACGAGAGAAAAACTTATCAGTGTCATCCAAGGTAACACAACCGAGCTTATTGTCATTGACAAATCTTGTGATGATTATTTATTGTTACATCGGATGGATATATACCACATATACCCGTATATACTGCATATTCTCTTATACACACATATAAGTTATATATAACTATTGTATATCACATTATAAACAAGTACATTAAAAATGCTTTTTAAGCATATTCTTTATATAGTGTATATATAATGCAAAAAATTTGCATTATATATA
>JAQIWH010007727.1:0-11052 GCA_034695005.1 Cryptops parisi | reverse complement strand
TTAATAAAATTTATTTAATTTAATATTATTGGTGTTTTGTTTTTATGGGTTTATTTTTAAAAATGCATATTTGTTTATTGCAAAAAAAATGAATTATGACATTACATTTATTTTTCTATTGGGGAAGGGAAGGGGAGGAGAGGGGAGGGGGTGCCAAAAAAATTCTCGTTTAGGGCGCCAATATGCTTGAAGCCAGGTCGGCTTTTTGACGAAGTCGAGATAGTCTTCCACATCTTCTACACTAATTGAGTAACGTTTATTATGTTTGTCATAAAAAATCCTTTTGAATGTATAGGATGTATCCGGTAAAATGGGTTCTCTATTTTCTTGGAGCAAAACCCAAAAAGTGTTTGACGGAGAAAGTTGTTTCCTGCAAATATGTTATTTCATTAGTTGTGTGGCATTGCATGAGAATTCGTTTTTAAACTTTATTTTTAAGAAGAACCGTAGAACTGCCCCGTAACCATGCTGTCGCTAACATAACCCTAACTTTTTTGTTGTCGCTAATTAACACTAAATTAATTTGCGTGTGAGAGGGAAAACACTTAGTGAAAATTTGAACACACTAATTAAACATAGGCACAGTTGAACATAAACATAATAACATTCACTGCTACAAAAATCAATTGAACACTAACTTGACCTCTACAATGTGTTTCACACTGATCAGTTTTTTCTGCCACATAAATTCAACTCAAGAACTCACGTAAAAAAGAATCCAGTGCAGCATTTTTCCATTGAGTAACCTAACGCGTTTTGTTGTCGAACTTCGTCTTCCCCACATCGATTGCAATGTCTTGGTCTTTCATAACTCGTGGTAAAGAAGCAAAATACATTTCGTGACCAATTATTTAAACAGAACACTCGATTATGGCGTCGAAACAAAAATGAAAGTGTTGCAAGTCACGTGTAGAACGTGATTAGCGGAGGTTTAATGACGCTATTAATGTTCAATTAATTATTAATGTTCAATTAGTGTGTGAAGCACCAATTTTTAAATTTTTATTTACATTCAAATTTTGATAATCATCATATATGTACATTCAATGGCAGTTAATCGAGTGATCAAAACTGCTTTTTGTCTGCTACCAATTATAATACTTCCTCTTACAACACCAAAGGCATTTTCTGGCATGATTTCTATAACTCATTAAACCTCTTAAAAAAGGAACTTGTCAGCAAGTTTTGACAGATAAGGTAAACAAGCAAACGGACTATAGGATGTGATCAGGTCACTAGGCCCCTTTTTATACACAGGTTTAATAGACGCGATTTTCCATCTATTTAGATATGAAGCCAATTTTTTGATAACCCTAATGACTTCAATAATCAATGATTTATATGAATCAGGGAGTTAAGTTGGAATTTCTTTATTAATGAAATCCCCCAGGTACCCACTAGATTGTCTCATTGGGAAAAGGGCAACATTAAAGTCCTGAATTAAAATTTCAAGATCACTCTGTTTATCATCCTCCATCCAAGAAGTATTAAAGTTCAAAAACCCTGTGGGAGACCAAGAGAGTTGTTGCACCATTTGAGAAAGCTTAAATGCAACAATGGGGGTATTGATTTCGTTATTATTGTCGTTGAGGATTTTACAAGGAACCATCCAATTGTAATATTTTGTGCGGACATACTAACATTTTGTTTAGAGATTTCAACTTCAAGTTTGTAATTACGGTTCGCCTCCCTTTTTCTTACTGCGTTAAGATGGGAAGGATTTGACGACTACTCATGAAAAACACTGTTTTTTTCTTTAAATTTTTTACTAACGTTCCACCATTTTTTTGGTTGCTTTTATTAATGTTCCATTTCTTTTTGGAGCATGAAAGTCCACTTAAGAGAAGTCACTCAGAATGCTATTTTCTAGTCTAGATACTAGTTCATTAATAGATATTTATATATCACAACTATCCCCATAGATGGACGACGCAGGGATAATAGAGCTTCAATCCACATCTCTAATATTATATTGAACATCGCACAACATTTCAGAAAGCTCCGATGTAAAAATATTAGTGAAAGAAATATTTTTTAAAAGATTTATATTGCCTGAACTTCCAGCCTCTACATATTAGCTATCTATGTGCTGTATATACTGTACAAGACTGTCTTGGCAACACACAATTTTAGTAGACTTTCTCGTTTGTATTTTTCTTCCAACATCAAATTTTACTAACCGACAACCTTGAAGGAAGAAAAAACTTCTAATGTAAACAACCCCTAATCTTTGAGGTGGGAGTCAGTAGTCCCCCAGCCCCAGCTGAGAGCCATTAGGTGGGAGTCAATGCATGTCCACTGTTGCCAGACATTTTATTAGGGTAGCGTCATTTTTATTTTAAGTAGCATATAAAATATTAGAATTTGAATAAATTAAAGTCCACCATGTCGAATTTAGTGAGAAAAAGTGTTTTACTTTTTCATTTTGACCAACCACTTCAGTTGTTAGAACATTTGTTACATTAATTTTTAAACGTCGTTTTAAGCTTAATTAAAAAATTGTTCAAAAATTTCAACAACGCCGAGATACAGAATTTCATGCTTAATCGAAATATGCTAAAATTATAAATCTAGTAAGCGTTTTCTAGAATGCAGTTAAGAAAAAAAAAAGCTATAGGATTTGCATGGTTGTAAACAACGCCATCCAGGGGGTTTTCCACGCATTAAAAAGCTATTTTAGTCCCCGTTAATATCAGTTTTTTTATTGTAGTCTGTCTGTTGAAGAACGCAGCTGAGTCAGTTTCCGACCCTCTGAGGAACTGACCAGCTGCGTGACTTAAATCACGCAGGTGGTCTAGCCATCTGGACCAGTCTACCACTAGCAAAAAAAAAATTAAAGATAATTATACCAACTAATTAAAATATCTTTAAATTGATACCAGGCTCCGAATTAGCAGGTTCATATTTGTTGGATAAGAGTTTGTTTTTTTTTGTAAAAAATCTAGCCATAATTAATTGGAATTTAATTAAATTTGTGCACGGCACAGGGCTACTTCTAGTTGCAAAGAAAAGTACCACCATCGTGGTACGTCATACGCAGGCGCAACACCCGCTCCACACTGTTGCCCGCAGCACGAAGCTTATAAGAATATCGTGATTATTAGTTTTTGGATCAGCAGTTTTTGCGTGGTGGAGTCACAATCATACAGACGGACTTTTAATTATATAGTAGTAGGGCTAATATTGGTAGCTACTGCCTATGGTGAGAAAATCTAACATTACTCAACAATTTTTCAACAATAATCCTCCTCTTCCTCTATTTATACTAAGATAACCGTAGCACGATTTTACTGTGAGGAGCAGTTCTACAGTTAATCTGATTTGTTCTGATTCTCTCATTATAAACTTACCTTTCATCTTGATTCCAAACATCATACAGTGCACGTAACGGTTTTACCTGAATTTCTTTGATTTGAAGAGCGTTCTTTTCGGCACACAGTTCATTAAACGGACCCGAACGACACGTCATATCAATTGCCTCCATTCTTAAAGGGAAATGCGAAACTGCAAAAACCTGTTGAATGGTATCTCCTTCCCTACAAAATAATAGAAACGACGCCGTTTAAAACAATTGAGTGAACGATTTGATTATTGCCCGACTTCGTTAAGAAGGAGGGGTGTGTTTTTCGGTTTTATGTATGTATGAATGAATGTATCCATTGCTGGTTTCTCTCTTCCTACAGGCCAAACGGCTTGATGGATTTTGTTGAAATAAATGTCTATGAATTCGTCTTAGTCTCTCGAGTGACACTGCATATGTTCGTCAACGAAAAAAAAACAATATGGCGGACGCTACATGTCATTATGGCAAATGCTATATGTCATGTATCCATTCTGTTTGGTACCTTCCTAGAGGCTAAACAGTTCGATGATTTTTGATGAATTAGGTGTTTATGGATTCGTCTTAGTCTCTTGAGTGACACTGGTTATATGCTGTTAATGAAAAACCAATAAAAACAAAAATGCTATATACCTTTATGCGCAGTCGGATTTTTTTATTTTTAAATAAGTCATCTTGTTTTGATATGCGCATATGCCCTGTGGGTGGGTTTGTTTATTTTTACACTTTATATTAGCTTCACTTGTGAGTGATTTTGTGACTTTCTGAGTTGGTGAGTGTGTGAGCAAGCTGGGAATTGAACGTATACTGGCATCTACAGTCGATTATGATATACTGTATGGTCTAATTCAGCGGTTCTCAAACTGGGTGCCGCGGCAACTTTGGCAGATGCGAAGTTTTTTTCTGAGGGGCTCAGCTGTTAGTATTAGTAGTAATTATAACTTATTAAGATAAACATATATTCTGAAATATTCATTTTAATGATTTCTCCACCGTATTAAAATGGACGTTTATGCAAATTTTTAACCTCGAAAAGCTGTGAGAACCGCTGGTCTAATCTAATGTACCAAAAGCCGCATGAATCGAGAACTGCTCAACTCCAATGTAACAAAATTCGCATAAATCAAATTGGAAGCTGCAGAACTCGAAAATGAAACTCTTTAAAACTCGCGTAAATCAAATATCGCGTTACTCATGGATCACTCTTTTTAAAATTCACATAAATCAAAGCTTTCTGAAATCAAATATAGAATTTCTTAAAAGTTGCATAAATCAAATATCGAATAACTCAAAAATCGCATAAATCGACGAAGCTATATTATAGTTTCGCGTTTAAACGTATTTTCAAAACAATTTTTAATGTACGTGTTATAATGTTTATCTCATTTTTAACTGCACTAATAAAAGTTTTATGTGTAACTCAGTAGTTACTAATAGAAAACTAAAGAGATACTTACTTTACCACATGAACTGCGTTGACTACCTGGGGATAACCGTTATTGTGTATTTTGAAATCAATCTCACCCTTTCTGATTGGCCGTTTCAGAAGCACTAATTCGATATTGTAATAGTAACCTGCAAACACAAATTTGACAGATTTATCGAATTCTTCGGAAATAAAGTGGTGGTGAAGAGTGACATATATAAGACATTCTGATTACATTCTGCTTAAACCACGAGTTTAAGAAGAAAAAATTCATTAAATACAAAATAGAGAGAAGCACAAAATACTCCCTACCTCACTGACCAGTGCAAACAACAAACTCTTCCCAACAAGTGAAAAACCTTCGTTACAAAAGGCTTCTTCAGGAGACACCAGACAAGAAACACAGGACAAAGACACAAGCAGCAACAGAAGTCAGAAAACAACTTTGAAGAAGCCTTTTGTAACGAAGGTGAAATGTTGGGAAAAGTTAGATGTTTGCATTGGTCAGAAAGATAGGGAGTATGTTGTGTTTCTCTCTATTTTGTATTTAATATGTTATTCAAGGTACAGAATTTAAATTTTGAGAAAAACTCTATAAAAATTCTGAAATTCTTACTACAAGTGATGTCGATCGTCGTCAGGGAGGCGAGGTGATAAAATCTGCGACCAACTTGTTTTGTTTGTTTCAATTTGTTGGGATAATATCCCATTGTCACACTGCGTCTTTCATTTTCACCCCAACTGTTGCATTCGCCCCGGAGAAAGGATTCATAATTATCGCATTCTTGTGCCAAAAACTCACAACTTCCAGGGTATGACAACGATGCAGAATACAAAAACAAAGCTGCCCAATATGGTTCCACGTTTGAAATGTCCACTAAAAGGAAAACAATTTTTAAAAAAATAAATTTAGACTTATTGATCGAAAGAGTCGCCTATGACATGAATTGTAATGTTGTTTTGTGTTTGCAGTTTTCTTACTTCTTTTATTTGCCAGTAAAATACGACTATCTCCTCCGTTTGGATAAAAATCAGCATGGCCGACAGGATTAATCATTCCAAGACCTTAATAAGGAAAAACAGTTTATAGCACGATATATAGCTTACAAGTAGTTGTATTTAATTTCAGTCATATTAGAATCGTTTTTTCAGATTCTATACTATAGTACCTCTGTCCAAAATTATGGTATATATTTGTCATAAAACGTCTTGATTATCGACACTTACAGGAACTAATCAGTTTTTATTGGATTGGATTATCTGAATTTAGTGCTCTTTGGCGTAACTTGCGGTTTTGTTTAGATAGTGTCACGTCATGTCAAAATAAATGCTATTTATTTACTTATTTTATTTATATTTTATTCTTTCGTCCCATGAAAACACAACGGCAATATAGAGTAACAAAGTATAAATACAATTATATACAAATAACAAACAACAATCTTAAACATTTTATAGAAGAAACAATGAAAACAGAATTCAAGGTATTAAGAGAATTAATACTTATTCGAATATATCACGTGTTTAATCAGTGACTTCTTAAAGTGTATGCACAAATATATACAACCACCATCTGGGTTATAACTAGTAGTTCTGTGAATAGCAGACCTCACTCCGATAAAAAAAAATTTTGTAAAATATTTTAATAAGTAATTAAAAAAACATTTAATGCGATTGTAACCAAAATTGAACTCGATGTGTGTTTAGCCCTTCTGAATAACTTGTGCAAGTTTGAAGTAAATCTATTGAACTGTTTGCAATTTATCGCGTTACATCCGCACGCACACACACACACACAGACAAATGCCATTTCGTCCCACTTCTCAAAACATAGACCTCACTTCGTTCGGTCAATAACACCCGTTGTAATTGCAGTAAGAAACACATGCTTTCAGAAAATGGTCCGTCAAACAGTAAAGACCAAAAATCCCAATTATTGATGGCTAATCATCAACTGCAAAATGTAATACGGTATTGCAGCTAATGCTACAACGAAATATCGGTAACAATTTGAGCTGCAAATAAGGAAAACATTTGCCACAAAGGACTATTACCTGTATCCATAATGTATAGCCAAGATTAATTTGACATTACACACTATATCGGAAATCGTGTTTAAAGATCTAAACTTGTCTTGCTGTTTATGGGCTCCCTTCCACTTCTTGCACTAATATCTTTGCACATATTGTTGCTTTGCTTAAAATTATGCATTAGGAAGATAGAATTCCACCTAACACATGCGAAAATGTTTCTAAGCACATTTTGACAAAAAAATGTTACTTTACATAATTTTACACCAGGCTCTTCAATTTACAGTAATTACAGTCAAAACTCTTTAAACTATTACTCCTGATAGCCTACTCGACGAACGTTGTATTGACTGTGAACTTAGCGATTTAACGGAGGGTGTTCTTAGTGGCAAAGAGGGTGGCGGTTTAAAGGGGACAATTTCACGCGGTTTGATTGTATTTACACAATTCCATGCATGAGTGCTTGAAATTTTCATTCCTTTTATTTGAGAAAACTATCTTTTATATGCAATGCACTCATGCAAGATGTATTAAAATATGTATCTATATGAAAAAAATTGTATCGTCATATTTTACATAGTGTATAAGTCTGTATTATGTTGTATATTTTTTTCCAATGGGATGGTAAATAGTAAATAATAAAAAATTTTAAACGAAGAAATTATTGTAATATGGAGCGATTGTTGAACTTCACCTGTATGACCGGGATAGTCCACGACATCTGCATGAATCACATCGACATACTGCGCATCATTAGGATCGAGACGGATGTGTGGAAGTGTGTTCTCAAAATTAATTCTGGACGGTTCAAGCCCTAGATAAAGAGATCACAGAATTAATATACAGGATGCTTTTCAATACAGTTTTAAAGCAGCATTGGGTGTTGTTATTTTGAACATTGAACGTAAATCACATGTACGTACTGTATTCCAAAAAAAACATGTTAAGTTTTTAAAAACAATGTATTCACTTATCAATTGTTAAAATCAGATTGTTTGGTTGCTACTATTTCGTTTCCCGAGAGGCGTTGGTGGAATTAGTGGCTAATGCTACTTGTATCCATCGACACGTTGCTAATTACTTTTTGTATTGTTTTTAACTAACCTAAACTGAGATTTATACCCATAGGCCATAGTCACCATAGTTACCGATATTTATAAAAATGTTTCCAAACATTTGTTGTCAGTGAGCAGAATTTTTCAAAGAGAATAAGGCAAGTGCAGGTGTATACACCCGTGGGGAGAGATAATATTAACAAGTGGATTTTTGTAAAAAAACAAACAAATCTACAAGGAGAGGAAGAAGGGAAAAACTTCTCCCATAGGTTAAATTGAAAGTGGAACTGAAAGGTTTTTGTTATTTTTTTTTTTTTTTTTTTGCAAAACCCTGCTGACGGAACTGTTATTTACTGATAAAACTGAACAGGCAATCAATACAAAAAGAATTTTTGTATTATTTCCAAAAAATCATTTTTTTTTATTAAATCGAAGGGCTTTGGGCAGCATGATATTAAGCAACACTTTTTTAAAAATAGACATTTTTACATCAAACTGTTCTTCGGTACCGTTTCTAGAATATAGGTTGTTACTTTACCACTTCCTGGATTTTTCAAAAAATTGCAGCATAATATTGAAAATTGCTCTAGTTTTTCACCAGAAAAAAAGCTCTGCTGAACAATTTTAAAAATGTGGTTTACCATTATGCTGCCTGCATTTTTTTAATTCAATATTTCCACTGAAATAACTCCAAAAACATAAACCACGCGTTTTTTAAAAAAGGCTGTTAACATTACCTGTAATTCGACCAATTCTTCCACCGGTTCGGCTTCCAGCATAACCAGCTACATGAGCTCCCAATTGGTGGCCAATGATGTGAATGCTGTCATACGTCGTCACGTTACATTCCTCCTACAATTTGTTTAGAACATGGTAGTACCATAGACTAAAGAGTTAGAACTCTAACTCTTTAGTCTATGGTAGTATTATATACTGGTATGCCTGCAAGGAATAATCTCATGAGCATGAGAAGGGCAAAGCCAACATGGCGCCTGTAGTGTTGTCGCTATACCCGCTTCCGACCATCGGACCAACAATGTATTTATATGTTAATGATGAATTAATACATTTTTTTATTATAATAAAATAAAAGTGATGGTGTTAAAAATAACAGTAAAACATTTTTTGAATGAATAATATGGTTCATGAATCGTCCTTGTAGTTAGAAAATCAAATAGCATTATACATAAAGTCTGTTATTTTTAAGCACTATCACTTTTATTTTATTATAATTTAAAAATGTATTAACTCATCATTAATATATAAATACATTATTAACGGATACTATTCAATCCTTTTTCCAAAATACCACTTAAGTTTTGTGATTATTAAGACTTAAATCAAATTTCTTCCAACATCTTCATGTGACATGTTATTTCACGGTGATCATCAGCGAGTACAATGCCGACGAATGAGCTTCGAAAGCCGCCAGCCGCCTCACTACGTTAGCCTTTCATTTTCTCAACAGATTTATTGCGAGAAAATTTTAATTGTGTGAGGATGAATTTAATGTCCTAAATGAGTTACTCTGTCGCACATACAATAGTTCAGGAAGATATTTTATTTACAAAACGACTTGAAGCTCAACATGTTCGTGCCTAGCACGAAACTATGGCGACGGCCGAGTCATCGAAATGACAACCCCTATAATGATGCTGCAAAAACATCAACGTCGGGTGTATCGTATAAAAGTTATTATAAAATTTGATACAATACAAAACTATGGAACCTTAACTTCCAAAAGAACACAAATTTAAACGTCTGGAACAAGTATTTAATGTATAGTCAGCAACAATACTAACCTTACTTGGTCGGATGGTCGGAAGCGGTTATAGCGACAAGAGTACAGGGCGCCATGTTTGTTTTGCACATATCATGCTCATGATCATGAGTCACTGTAACTTCCACTGTGCTAAATTATTCCCTGCAGGCATACCAGTATACAGTATTACCATGGTCTTAGGGTACCAAAGACATTTGTATATTATGTTTGAACATTAATATTCTTATTAACGTCCAAACATTAATAAGAATATTAATTAATAAGGACATTAAGATTATACAGTATTATAAATTAAATTTCATACATAGAATGTATGCATAAAAATGTGCTAGTTATATATACATACGTATTTAACTTTTATTTTGGATTGGGTTTTATTTATATTAGTTATTAAACATTAATTTAATTTATAAACCATTATAACTCATCACTTTATTATAAGTTAGATCTAAATTAATTCAGTTCCATTTACAGCTGTACTTTTTTTGACAAGGAACGTTTCATTTGCCAATTGCATAGGCGTTGTATGTAAATGGCTAAAAATAGTTTAACCACCATAACAAAAGATTTAATTTTCATATTTAAACATTTATATTACGGTATATTAGAAATGAATTTTTAGAATTGTAAACTACAGTATACAATATAAGAATCTTTTTTATAAGTAACAGTTTATTTTAAAAATAAACTGTTTGAAATGGGTGCTTGCCAGGATTTTAAAAGGGAAATATCAACACTGTAAATAAGTCGATACTACACTTGTGTATGAAGTATATTGTGTTTACAAAGAAGAGATTCTCACAAAAAATGAAAAAAAAAGTCTTGCTTTTTTGTGGGTCGATTTATTTCGTTTCATTTAGTATTTAATCGATTTTGACCAAGGTGGAAATAGTTTAGCATTTATTATTTTTTTTGCATCGGTGATGTTTTTGGAGGAAATAAAAAAATAAGGTTTTTGTCACGAAATGCAGTTATTTTCACTCGTTTTAATGAGAAGGAAGATAAATTTTTTTGTTTTTTTTGCAATATTCCTGGATCATTTATCGATTTTTAACACGACAAAAATCGATATTAAGGTGTTTTTTTTTTAATAATACTGTATATATTGATGAAGTTATGCGAATTGACAGTAAACTTACATTGACTCGGTGTTCATTTGTAAAAAGTTGAGGTTGATGTGTAATTTAATTTTACTAAAAATTATGAATGTTATGACTTAATAACTTATATTTTAAATAAAGGGGGTTTAAATGTAGGATTTAAATAGATTTTGTGTATTATAGTGGTTTAAAGTTGGTGTTGATGTCACGGTGGGGGTGTAGGTAAATAATTATTATTAAAATACTATACTCCATTTCACATAAGCTGACACAGAATTAGCTTGAGGCAGTCAAGGGGCGAGCTAGGTGATCACTGTG
>JAQIWH010007726.1:0-11053 GCA_034695005.1 Cryptops parisi | reverse complement strand
TCAAGGGGCGAGCTAGGTGATCACTGTGTGACCACTGATCACACAGCAACTGAAACGTGTGAGAGGTACGCTCGTCAGCCATTGGCTGATTCATTTAGCTTTCTCATAATTGTGCCAGCAATTCTGTGCCAGCTAATTTGGGATAGAGTATAACATAAAGAGCATAAAAATTATAATAATTTTGCTTGAGAATGGTTAATTATTTAAAAATAGTGTACAGTACATGTTTGATAAGAAAATAAAACATTGTTCTTAGATTATTAAACATTAGCAATGTTTAACAAAACGTGACATCCAAGTGTTATGTTAGTCATCATGAAATTTCCCTTCTTATACTCTTCATATTAGCTTCACTTGTGAGTAAGTGAGTTGTGAATTATTCTACATATAAAAACAATACTACTTGATGGATTTTGATGAATGAGGCGTCTATGGATCTGTCTTAGTCTTACTGAGTGTCACGTCCTATGTACTGTTATTTAAAAACCAATATGGCGGACGCTATATGCCAGTGAATAAAGAGTATGCTTAAAAAGCATCTTTATTTTCCAGTAACCCTGTGTTTTTCTTAGAAAAATAATAAGAGCTTGTTGTGAAAAGATTTAGTATTATGTGTAAAAGTTGAATTTATAAGCTTTCATTAACACGGAGTTGGAAGTAATAATTTTGACAGTTAATGTTGTGTGATCTCCTAAGTGAGTTTGCAGACATTTTCGCTAAAGTGCTTTCGTGTAAACCTCATTTTCTCTTTATCCATCCATTAGCATTAGATTTTGATATCTTCGTTGCAAGATGCATCATCCTTGCTGCTGCTGTTGTTGTTTTGCATTTTTGTTTACAGTATAGTACAATTTAAAAAAAATGATTCCTTTTCTCTTCATTTCGAAAGATAAATCTTTGCAAGATGTGATTTTCATGCTTTTTGTTTTTTTTTACATTATCATCTGTTGCACGTTTCGCACATTTTGAATTTCGAAAAAAGCAATTTCAATTACTTTTTTTTTATTCTTTTGCAAAATTTGGTATCGTTGTGGAAAAAAATTGTATGAACCTAACTTGATAAAGAATGTTTTTCTCTACGAAAGACTAAATTAGGATCTTTAAATGCATCCATACGGAAAGAAACGGCAAATTATGTACGTTTTATTTTATCATTTGTATCGTATCCACATTTCTAGAGTTTAGTTTTTTTTTCAGGATAAAATCTAAATGATTTCCAAATGTGCAAGTTAATTTGAATATATCTCGATCTGATAATGTAAAAGTTAAAATGTAAACTTTTGGATAAAAACAATAACAATTTTTGAAATATAAACAAACAGTGAAGCCCGTTTAAAACGTTTTTTTTTAAAAGATTTATTAGCTTTTTAAGTGTCTGAAATGAACATAATTTACAAATTGCATTATTATGTTATTTTTATTACATATTTACATATGTGGACGACAATGTCCTGATTTTTCCTTACATTGAGTATCACCATCATATTGCGGACTATCACTTAAATAATGACCTTAAGATCCCAGAACAATGGTATGAAGATAGGAGTATGACCTTAAATAATTTAAAAACACAAAAAATGCATTTTATTCACCTCTAATAATAACACCACCATTAAAATTCTTGGAATTCATTTCGTCGACACTGAATTAAATTTTGGACAACATATTGAAACATTAATTACACGTTTACACAAAATTATTTTTATATCCAAAAGACTAAAGAATATTTTAACTTACAAACAGAAAATTCAGTTTATAAAAGCCAAAATTCAATCATTTTTAACTTACGGGATTATTGTCTGGTCCAATGCTTCAATCTACAGAATTAAGCGCCTTACTGTTGCATTCAATAAAGTCATTCGTACTCTTTTCGGTCTATCTCTCTATGTTTCCATCTCCAGCAATTTAAAAATCTTCAAAATTTTGTCTGTTACTAAACTTATTACTTTCAACCGTTTAAAACATCTTATGATTTTGTTGCATGACACTTCTCACCCTTTAAACAAATACAAAAAATTTTATGTCGATAATAACAATCGCCGCTTACAACAATCTTATAAATTTCACACTATCAATACAAAATTACAAAAATCTTAACCTTTCAATTGCTTCCACCAGCGGAACTCTACTAATTTACATACGCCGTCTATCCTCCGCGGCGTATGTAAGTGTACGGCCCACTCCTCATCCGGTAAAAAACCAAAATAAGTGTAATATTTTGCTTTTTAAACATATTAATTATATTGATTGTATTTGTATCGATTCTTTTGAATTGTTTTGCGTAATACAAAATAAAATAAATAAAATATTGATTTTAAGCACAATTGCACAAACTTTATGTTTTCAAAACGGTTCACATTTTAAACGGAAAAACAACTTAAGCAGGACATTGTTTTATTTTTTTATAATAATATTTAAATATTATAAGATAGTAACTACGATATCCCTTAAATGAGTCAATGAAACATTCCTCGTTAACCATTGGTGCACTAGTAACTACTCTCTTCTTCTTGTTTCAATGAAAATATTATCTAAAAGTTGAATTATTAATTATGCAATATAAGACTTATTAATTATGCAATAATATCTGCATTCCATCCGATTATAAACGTCTTGGATTTTTCTATAGTAAGATCAACGCTGAGTTATGCTGTGTTCGTTATATGAATTTCTTCATTGGTGTTTTGCAGTTGGTAATGACTAGCTGAGTCTCTTGTGAGTGCTATTACGATGTAACTAAGTCCGATGAGAGATCACAAATGGATGGATTGGTAAGTTCAGCTTTAATTTTGAAAAAGTACTATTTATGACAAATGATTCACTCCAAATGCCAATTTATTCCTATATCGAACGCAAATCTGTTTCGGGTGTTCTTGCCATTCATCATCAGGCTTAAATTTTACATTACCACTATACTAGTAGTATCACTAAGTGGGCAAATAATGAAAGGATTTACTCGTTTGAAGGGCTCCGGGCAATATAATACACCACACTTTGTTTTCAAAAATGACATTTTTACATCAAAGTGTCCCTCAGAACTGTTTCTAGCTTGCTACTTCCTGGATTCTAGCATAGATAACATAGAAAATCATCTTGTTGCTCAGCGCAAAACTCTATCTATGGAGTTTCTTACTAAACAAACGGCTCTTCTGAACAATTTCAAAAGTGTGGCTTATTTTATTGCCCGAAGCCCTTCAATAAGCGTTTTCCATCTAAATACGGTAATTCCTTGGTTTCACGCTGTTTGGTTAATGATATAATGCTGATTGTAGTTTATGCCAATGTTTTTATTAAACTTCAATAAAATCATGTTTATGATTTTGATGTTCTTTATAAGAACATTGGTCAACACATTTGTATTTTGTATTGTATATACGTAAGTACAGTGGAACCCCTCTATTCCTATAACTCGGTATTCGTCCAACCAAATTCGCTATGTGTACGTTACATCGGAATTCGTACCAATTCCGAGCATCTTTTAGTGTAAAGAAACAGAAAATACGAAGAGAAAAATTATCTGAAGGGTCACTTGATGTTTTATGGACGGTGACCACCCTTCCAAACGATATTTCTTCTCTTCACCTTCCATTTATGACATTGTTCCGGTATATTTATTGGTTTTATAATTTTTATGTATGATTTTATGTATCAAGTGTTGTATTGCTATATAGGCTTATACGATAAACAAAACTAATACTGTAAACAATCATCAGAGGTCTGCAACTGATTAATCAAATTTTGGGAGACATTTTTTGGGAGACAAATTTATTCGCCATTCGTACAAAACGCTATTCGAACAGCTTTCTGGAACAAATTATGTACGAATAGCGGGGTTCTACTGTATTTGATAATTTATATGCATTCAAGATCTAAACAGTACTTTTCTGTTAACTATTTGGTTGTTTTTTTTTATCACGTTTCACTTAATGTTATACGTAACTTTTTTTTGCGCGATTTTCATAATTTCTGGGTTTTGAAAATGAATTAATTTGATCTGTATTAAATTTTTATGGCAAGTCATTTTTCTTTAACTGCTACCAGTTAATCAATATTGAGTTTGTGGTCGAGTTTTCAAGAATGAATTACGCCAAGGGGATTACTGTACAATATAAATATGATTTACCGGTACGCAAATTTGTTAACGCATAACGAGTTGTTGAAAAACTTATGAAAATCCTCTACAACATTGTGTTAAATGTCTTGGACACAGCTACAATATATTAAGATGAATGCTGGTCACGGTTTTGGAAGAAATAACGCTAAAAGATTGATATGTAGGACCAATATTTTGTTTCACATTGGTGGTAAGAATCTTCAACAACCATGTAAAAAAATCGCATAGATTAAAAATAGAATTACTCAAAACTCGCAGAAATCAAATATCGACTTTCTCAACGATTGCATATAAATTTCAATTTGCATATATCGAAATTGGCTTGAATTAAAATTCGCATAATTCGAGACGTGCAGAAGTAAAAATGGAATTATTCTCAAAACACGCATGAATTGAATACTGGTATCGAATTACTGAAACGTTACATGAATTTTAATTCGCATAAATCGAACCGTAAAAAAAAATCAAAAATGGATTTTTTGCATTATGCATGTACAATATAACATGCATAATGTTATCTTTATATACTGTTATACAGATGTATGACAGTATATAAAGAATATGTGAAGTTTATAACGTATGACAGTATATAAAGAGTACCGGTACATAAAGCATTTTTAATGTTCTGGTTTTAATGATCAAATTGATTTCCCAAGTTAGAATTTACAACTGTAAAATTATGCCAGTAGCTATTATTCAGTTACAACTTCGTCCAACTGTAAAAACCCAAAAATGTGAATTTGAAATGCTCCATTAGTTTTGAAACTATTGTATAATAACTATTCTATAATATTTTTAGTTAATAACTTCCATTCAATTTCAGATACTTGTCCAAGGTAATACCTTCTGAAAACTACGAATGTTCACCCCCACGGGAAAGCCGCAATGATTGGAAATCATGAACGCAGTGCAGTTCAATGGAAATGCTGATTGATGCTGACCATGGACTATGCAATAGGTAGGACATTGCGCTCCTATTCCACTTCCTTCTCTTCAACGACTTGACAACACTGATTATGGTAGGATCACTTATTTATTATTTTACGAACGCCGCTCTGATATCCATTGTAGCTTCTTTGTTAGAATAACTCAGGTATAATCTGTTCAGTCTGTGGCGCAAGATTTTGCTAAATATTGGCCAACATTTCATTACTTATTCGGGGTCAATTATTGCATTGGTATGTGTATAGGACTTGTCGATCAAGTTACTATAGTTAAGTTTATTTGTCATATGATCAGTTTGATCATTAGATTCAACGAAGCCCTGTTGGGCCATTTGTTCAATTGGTCGCCATCTTGGCTCGGCTCTGTTTGCTTTGGACGTGTGTGGAATCATATGGAAAATAAGCTTTTTTCACTTTTTAAAAATTAAAAACAAACTATAAACAATTGCGAAACATTAAAATTGACCTAGAGAAGTTGAATTAAAACTGGAAAAAAAAACCAGTTGATCTCACATCTAGAATCGAACGTGGTATCCTATGCACCATAGCTCACTGCTCTAGTCACTCCACCAACGAACCCAGATAGCAAATTCCCTTTTCTATCATTTGTTCCATGACTAAGTTTGTCCGTTCTGGAATTGAAGCCATTTATTTTCTACCCAAACATTTATAGGCACCCTGTACATTCTTAAAATAATTTTTTTAGAATGCTGTAAACAGACTGGTGCATGACAGTGGCATCTGGCACACTTTTTGGACTAAGGTTGATTGTTTGATTGTTTTATTGCGTCGACATGACAATAGGATATTTACATAAATCACACATAAAAACGTGCCAGAATTTATTTTTTGAAAAAGAACATAAAAACTTATAGAAATATGGCATGAATTATTGATTAGCAATATAATAATACCTAATCATTCCATTATAATGTTTACAATTCACCACGAAATTTGCTAAATTCGATTTGGTGCAGTTAAAAGGTGAGTCGATCGTATGAAAAACAGCTGAAAGAGCAAACATTTTTGGAACAATCATCTAAATTCCACCTATATATTCATGATTTATAATTTTCATACGATGAAAATTGGTTTTGATGTTTCTCTTTTTCGTTTTTAAACATGATTTTCATGTTTAAAAAAAGTTATATCTAAAAAACGATATTATGTAATCAAATGTGTTAAAAATATATCCAAACCAGCTCATTGGCTTAGCACCACCCAATGGCATTTAACCGCGCGAAATTCCAAAGTTACTCTCATTGGGTTCTTAGGCCATACTTAAAAATTAAAATAATTCTAGAACCAGTCATTGATGACGGGATTTTAGCCAGTAGAACATAATGAATTGAAAACTGCTCTATGAGCGGAACGCCAAAAAGCAGATCATCGTAAAGCACGGTACTGCTGTAACCAAGAAGATTTTGATGGATACTGTTGCAACAGTCAATTTAATGGGTGTTTTAACACCCAGTCTTTAACTTCATAACACATCGCTTAAATTTAAAAAGTAAGGTTTTGGACAAAGTTGTTGAACCTCTGGTTTATTTTGATTTGTTGTTTGAATGTCGGACAATGTTTTAATGTGTTACGCGTCACTAGTTTTTGCTCTAAAACGTTTGTACTATTCACTTAAAATTTCACAGTAAAATTCTTTCTCGCAGCTCGCATAAATTTAATTTAATTTTTTCAAAAAAATCTACTGTTTCTTACTCTTAAAAACACCACAATAATCCAAGTAAGAACGATTACAAAAAAAAAAGGACATAAGTCTTGAAATACGGAATGTTTGGTGTGGCAAGTGGAGCTAATTATAAATTGTTAGATTGGCTTCTTTTCGCAACCAATAAAACTGGTTAGCGAGAAGCTGACGCCACAGTTGGCCACAAATGTTTCCACTTGCCATACCAAAAGTTTCGTTTTCAGGCATTTTTGTTAGTTTTTTTTTAAAAACTTTTTCTTTAACTGGCAGGGTAGACTTCAAAACACCGATCTTCTTAACGTTCTTACTTGGAGTATTGTGATTCTTCAATCACAAAAACTTATCAATCAGCATCCAAGTTTGTAATTGTTTAGTTTATTGTATTGAGTAGTCATTACCCGTTGAGATGGTTTGTTTGGAATGCAAACGGGGTTTGTTTTGTTCCTGGATTTCGTACTTTTTAATCCAACTTGTTTTATCATGAGTTGATCACATTTGATACTGATCCAAGGGCACGGGCAAGAAGTTGAGGGGCTCTAGGAGCCTGTTCTCTTCTGCCTGGGCTCCCTGCTCCCAAATGTTGTTCCATGACGAAAAACTACTATGCTCGAACGGTGACCACTAAAAGAACACTAATCACCACGGTGGTTGGGAGTGTTTTGTAGTGGTTTTCGTGCCAATACGATGTGATGTTTTGATTCGATGCTTTAGTTACCTCAGCTAGTTTCTTACGTCTTGTCATTAACTGTCATCTTGTTTCTAAAGCAATACGTGCTTGTCTCTACAACCTCACGTCCATCCCTCGTTCAATTTAGTCGTTTGTGCCTTTGGATAATCTTTATTTATAGTCTTAAACAAGCTAACCTAGAGTGCGTTTAAAGACTGATAGGTTTAGGTTTATTAAAGTATGCTATACTTGTAACAATTTTTAAGTGTCCAATATTTTGTTGTCTCACGGGACGTTTTTATATTAAATAAATAAATTTAGAAGATAACATTCAGTTATTCAGTTTAACTGAAAAACAAAAAGCATAAAATTATTCAAAAGGGTACTATGTGATTGTAAAACTAGGTTACACCTTACGAAACTCAATATGTAGCATAAAACAGTGAGAACATTTAAGAATAACTTTAACCAGAAAATCACTGGTGTAAAATATAATACCGGTAGTGAAATTTTTTTTTAAAATAAAAACATTCCTTAATACATTTATGTTGACAAATAAAATTTCATATGACAATTTTTTCTGGGTTAAGTTCCGATTATAAATATAATTAGTAGGAAAGCGAATATGAGATTGAAAGTTTGATATTGTATTTATAGGTTGTACGATATATAGAATTATTAACTAGATATTGTTGTGAATAATGGTAAGGGTATTTCTTATTGCGTATTCTCTTAGCAATTTCTAATCGATGGTATTCAATAAGTTGGTTTATATTAAGTTTACGGGTGCGTAAAAAAGAGGAGATTGGTTGATATGGATTTAAATTAAATAGTATACGGATGATTAATGTCTTATCCCGTACTTAAGGGCATCAGCCCAAAAGCAGATGCCGTAGATAATAATGGTGTTAATTTTTAGTTAGAAAAAGATTTAACTTTGCTGGCTTCCATAGGTGGGTGGGTGGCATATAAGATTGGCAAGCCGTTTTATTTCGGCAAAAATGATCTTGTCAATTACTTTAGTAAGAAAGGGGAGCGAGGCAATTAGCTTACACGAAGATATTTTATGTGTTGGGCCGGATTTATATTTTGGGTAAATATTGGCAAATATTGAACATTGGTAAATATTTTATTTTTTCATTAGGCGATCCAACAAATCGAAAATTAACATAGTTATATAATTAAAACTTAAATAACATTAAAATTTTAAAAGAAATAAACAATTGAAAGAAATCAATACAACGCAAATACCAGTCAATAATTCCACAAAACATGTTTATAGAGTTTTTTATCAAAACTCACAAAACTTTTTTGATTGAAATTCTCATTAATACTCATTTTTCTTATACCAACAGGCAATTTATTCCACATTTCATATATATTATATGGATAGGTATTCAAGAGGTGGATATTAGTTTTCTGAACTATAATGGAACTTATATGATATTGTCTCTTTGTTGCGTACAATTATTAAAATATTGTTTGTGTACGGTTAAAGGGTGATGAGGATTGTTAATGATGCGTGGAATTTCTTTTAATTTATGGTAATGTATCAACTGTGGTATAGTTAGGATTTTTGTCTTTAATTTGTGGGATATGGAGACGTATTTGGAAAGACCAAACAACAACGAATTCGTGTATCATAAGCAACTGCTAAACGTCTGATATTGAACATGAGGATAGGTTAAAGTGGTCAAGATGTACGTAAGAATAATTGCACATGAGGTAAGCGCTATTTGTTAGGTTCTCAATTGTTTGACTGTTTAAGATGTCTAGATTATCCGGTGTACTATTTTGTATTTCACACTTGTGTAATAGTTTCTTGGGAAGTACTTTCGGTAGGTTCGTTAATCATAAGCATGGTAATGGCCTGCAGGAGGTGAGGTTGAGTATTGGTAAATTTAGCACAATTTCCTACTTTTAACCGCATAAGGAAAAAATTAAAAAGTTGCTTACCTTAAGTTACTGACTGGGTAGCTTACTCCTTCATACACAAAAACGTTTCGCCTCTCAACTGGAGGCTTTTCAAGTTACAAAAGGAAAAATAGAAATTGCAAAGAGAAAAAGCGAATCTCTGAGGAGAGGCTTGAAATAGCTGTAAACAGCAAAACCACACCGAAAAGTTCAGTTTGGTTTTCACCACTGACCATCAATTTTAATATTACCTCTATTTTTGGCAAACACTGGTAACTAAAACACTTATTGAAACATTTTTTAGGTTGTATGATTAAGATTGGACGATCATCTGAAATAAAGGCAGGTTCTGTAGATCCCGAAAGATTGTTATCGGAGAAGAAACTACCAAAAAAGAAAGTTTTCTTTTTCTGCTGCTTCTGCTTGACTAACACAATGGCATAGCGCTTGTTCCTTCGCTATGTTCGTTATGTTCCTTCGCTTGTTTTTTCGCTTGTTCCTTCGCTTGTTCGCTTGTTTTTTGGCTTGTTTTTTGGCTTGTTTTTTGGCTTGTTTCTTTCGTTGCCGAGGAAGTGAAGAATTAAGCTTCCAATCTTTTAACTATTTCGTACCTGATTCTTTAGCTGCAAAAAAAATATTTTACGTTAACTTTCTGACAAAAACAATCTATTCGGGTAGATAGGAACTCAGTGTAACACGAGAGCACGCCGGATTATAGCTTAAAACCGGATTGCTCAACTACCGCGCATACTTATCCGGAATCACCCCGTCTTCTACAATAATACATAAGCACCTTATTCCGGAATCGTTTAGGGTAAAAGTTATTAATATAATTTTTGGCATCAAATTTCGATCTGGCGACTTCACGATAGCCAGGAAGTTATTTTTTTTAATCGAACCAGATATTTTTCTAAACAATTAAAATTAACCAGTCGCCATAAAAATTCAAGTTATTGATTGATTAAGCATTGTGCAGCATAAAATTGCTGTGAACACTTTGCATTGATATTGTCGTTTGTCCTTTGGCCGGTTGGCCGAATAAAATGTCTAATAGCGTTATTTTTGTAACACTTCACTTGAGAGTAAAGCACTAGTACTCTAGTTTACTTTGTAAATGGCATTACAGTGGAATCCGGTTATTATGATCAGTTTGGGATTTGTAGTTTTTGATAATATTAATCGCCTGATAACATTAAACAATGGATAAAACATGTTTAGCAACCAAAGCAAACAAAGCAATGATTTTTTGGTATTTATTTACATTTCAATGTTGTATGAGAACAACTTTTATATGTTTACTAGGGGCTAACTCGTGCTGTAGCACGGGTGCTAGCATTCTTTCCGGTGCTTAATTTTAATGAAAATGTACCAAACAGGTTGTATATAAACTGTACAAAAGTATATAAATTTGAACAGTACAATTCATATAACACTGTAAATATTAAATGGTAATAGTAATTAGTAAAATACAAATTTAAAAAACAATTACACAAATATATTAGAAAATGATGTATTTAAATTATAATAACATTAATTCTGTATTTCATTTACGTTGAAAATAAAACATGCTCATAAGCGTACAAATAATGCTTTGGAAACGTCTTGATATACGTCATTATATACGTCTTTATATCCCCAAAAAAATAATTACCTGGCTAATAACACTTGAATCACAAACTCACGTTGCATCATTCACGTTGGACATGAAACAG
>JAQIWH010007725.1:0-11053 GCA_034695005.1 Cryptops parisi | reverse complement strand
ATTCAAAGAAAAGCTATTCGAAGAATTGATTTTTCGAAGAATTGATTTCGAAGAATTGATTTCGAAGAATTGATATTTGGAGAAAAGGTCGGATACCGGGTGCGACACAGGGCGGGTCCAGGAGAAAGTGCCACGTTTCGAAAAAATCATGAATGAGAAGTAGTCGTAAAGAAGTCATTGCATTTTTATGTCCACTTTTTGAGATTGATTTCACGGTTCATGATTTTTTTTTTCGGAATAAATTAAAATTTAATCGATTTATTTATATATTTGCATTTTATGCACCGAGTTAGAATTTTACCCTTTTTTTAAAAGTTTAAATTGTTCATATGCATTATTGTATGTGGTTCAATTTGTGGTTTAAAAAAAATTAGAAATTAAACTTCATTTGATACTACTTTTGTAGGGGGTGCGAACATTGATTCAACATTTTCTGGAGGTGCGGGACATAGAAAAGGTTTGGGAACGCCAGCGACTATTTTGGGTGGCGCAAAATATGCTGACCGGTTTGTTTGCTCTATAACTTTGGAACAAAATATAATAAATGAACTATCTAACGGGTGAAAGAAAGTTTGATTTTTGGGAACTCTTTTCTTTACCTGAAAGATAAAGTGTATGCAAATAACCCTCAAACCATAAGAGGCCATCCGACACGATTTAGCCACACTATCTTCTAAGATTCTGGAAAATTGAATGAAAGTGCACATTTTATTTTGCGAACATGAAGGACGTGATCATTTATCCGATATTATCTTTCACATATGATGTAAAGAATTTCCAAGAATAAAGCTTTCATTCATTATTTAGATAGTTGATTTATTACATTTCGTTCCAAACTTACAGGGAAAACAAACAGTTCTTATTTTGCGCCACCCTTTCTACAGGGTGTCCAGCATGAGATTTAAACATTTGGAAAGTCCATTATTTTTCCTTACAAGGTTATACCATGACATATTATACTTTAGTATAATATGTCATGGTTTATACCAATGTGATGCTTGGTGGAACGGAAGTGGAAACTAAACAAGCTGATGTGGGACTAATATGAGGCTAATGTGGAACTAATATAGCTATTTTATGTGTAAAAAATTCTCTGGATGGCGCCAATGTATTGCCTATGGCAATTTTGTAACAAGTTAAGCACTGTACACTTCTGTCCAAAATGCATTCTGGATTTCTGATGTTTTTTGAATTGCTGATTTTCAGATCTGAAATCAGATCTCATTTTTAGCACACCATAGAATAAAAAAATTAAAAAATAATATTCTGAAATTTTAAAAAAAAAGTTGTTTATTATGATAATACATTTTTCATGATCTCATTGAATATTAGAAAGTTTCTAAAATGACCCCTAAGTTTGCAATGATGGAATTGGATCTCTGGCCGTTTGGATTTTGTAGAGGCTAAAAGTAATGTTTAAACATTATTTTAAAAACTAGACACTTAGATTTTAAAAAGAAAATTGTATAAACAATGCTTACATAAATCCCAATCGAGGAAAATAATAGTTTATGTAAGTTGCAATGAGAACTGGATTGTATGTTATCCAGGCGAATGGCAATTTATTGGCGATCGCAACACCTATTAACTGAGCGCACTTTTCTGGTGACATCATTCTTTTGTAGAGAGGGTGACTGAGGGCAGCCTAAGTGATGACGTTAATCCGTATCAATTGGTTTATGTTATAACATTTTGTTTTTTGAAGTTTTAAAATCGTCTCACTTGTGGTATAGTTTGTAGCAACGCGTCTGTCACTACCGGTCCAGGATAGATGAGGGTAACGGTAATATCATTGGTGAACTGTTCCAACCTGAGTGTTTCCATGTATCCCTAAATATGAAATAGTTATGATGAAATCATCATGGAGAATGATTAATCTTTTAAATTGTATCTTACCCCGAGAGCCAATTTGGATGCTGCATACGAGGCAGCCGTAGGAAACCCTGCAAAATATTGCAACTGTCGATTACTGTTTTGTTGATAAATCAGAATTGAATGTCTTTGTGGTATATTTTACCTGTGTAGGCTGATATACTGCTAATGGCCACCACGTGGCCGTTTCTTTGTTCGACAAAATGAGGTAAAACAACCCTTGTAAGAGCAACTGGTGCGAAAACATTGAGATCGAATACTGATTTGTCTTCTTCTGTAGTTGCCAATTGCCATTTGGCTTGTTTCAGAAAGCCGGCGTTGTAGATCAGAATGTCTAACTGTGGTAGAAGAAGTCACAGTGAGTCAGTCAGGGCCGTGTCCAGGGGTTTAGTCCCCCTAACTTGGAAGAAAATTTTTGGAAAATCCTTGGATAGAAGGGTTAGTTCCCTTATTTCTATATACATGATGTACTACTAAACTATTCAATTGAAAAAGAATGCTTTTTGTCACCCTCACCCTTCTTCTGAAAATTATGCACATGGGGCAACTGCAGTGAGTGAATATATCTTAATATTAAATTTGATTAAACTAGGTTTTATTCTATTAGCGTGATTTTCTACCCTGCTGAATGTTCAACTGTAAAAAATGTTTGACAGAATTATTTTTACCTAACTGACCAGTGAATCTTTTTTTCATAAAACTCTGACGTTTCACCTTCCTCCTTAGAGGTTTCTTCAGTTAAGAAAGATGAGATAAGAGAGGGGAAAAAAGGCAAGTGCAAGAGCGAGAAAAACTGAAGTTTTTTTCAGTGTGGTTAGAGATGGCTATGTAAACAGTTCACCTGTGTTTCTCTTGCACTAAACCTTTTTTTCCTATCTTTCTTTTCTACCCGATGAAGCCTCTAACAGGGAGGCAAAACGTCGTGTAAAAAATGTTTACCGGGCCAGAAAAGTAAAACTTTCTCCTTGAATAATTTTTAATGCGTTAAATTGGAAATTAAAAATATCATCAACATGCGAACAACTCACGCACTGATTCTAATGAGTGCTTACATTGTAAAATAAAAAATACACATAACTTTACCAATTTTTTTTTAACTTAAAACTTGTTATTCTCATGTTTTTGTATACCTTTCCAAATTTATCGATAATTTTTCTAAACTTTTCTTGATGAGTTTCCATTTGCACAACATCCATCGGTAGGACCATTATAAAATTTTCAGGAATCTTGCCAATTTCTAAAGATTAAAAAGAACAAAACATATTTTATTGGATATCCTATACATTTGTAAAAAAAAAGACAACAAAATTGTTATAAACATTCCGATGCATTGTAGTTTAACCCTTTCGAGCTCCTCTTCTCGGCGAGCCGAAATGATGAGTTTGCATCTACATTTAGCCAAATGTTTTGCTATGCTTTCGCCAATTCCGCTGGAAGCCCCTACAATCCATACAACTTTTTCCTCCAACTCGCCTTCTACAGCAAAATTACAAAACAGATTAATCGCGCATTTCCTAACGTTATTAACAGCACATGCAACAAACGTGCGATAAAAGACCCGTGGAGGTAAATACAGCATAGTCCAATCGCTGATTGCACTGTTCATTATTATATTCACCTGCTGATTTTCCAAATCTATTGGCAAAAGTCAAATGTAGGTCACCTTCTAATTTTGTGTATGCCAAGTAAATGAGTCCGATAAGAATCAACAGTCCAGGTATTAAGAGGAGCAGATAGATCATGTTGAACTTTTCGAAGTTCAGGTTCAAATAGAAGAAGAGTGTGTTGTGTTTGCTGTGAGGAAACAGAGCAGAATATATATGATTTATGATAAAAGCGAATGATAAGATTATGTAATAATGATAAATACAAATCACAATAGGTTTTTTTAAAATCTTACCGTCAATCAAGTGCAATTTAATTATATACTTCAGTAGAATGTGTTTACAGATATGCATGTCTAATTCGTTTATGTACATGTCTAATGGGCCAATGGGTTCTCATTGAGATGTCTGGTGGACTTTTTTGTGTACCATACCTGGTATTAATATGTCTCGTTTAGACATATAATGATGATGCATCTTTTTTAAGAAGTTTTGTGTTTCTAAATTTTTTGAAGAAAAAAAATATTTAACTACTTTGGTGAACTATTTTTGTTGTATTGTTTAGTTAGGGTTTTGTTTTTGTTTTTTTTTTATATAAATTTTGGTTAAAAAGTTAAGCTCTATCTTCATTGGCCCTCAGGCTTTTAAGTTCTGAAATGATGATAGAATAGGGTTTCATGAAGCAGGAGGAAATAAGGGCGAACCCTGAGAAAACCTGCTCCCGTGGTGTCAAACCCCCAAACTTGAATTCACATGGCACGAAGTGGGATTTATTTGGTAATAAGTTTTTGCGTTTTTTGCGTTGTTGATTTTTTTTTTCATGTTTGAAAAATTAAAAATGCTCGTATACAAATTTTAAGCTCCCCTACCTGTTTTGCCTGTCCGAATGCGAGTGGAAATGAAAATTTAAAATGACAAAACGCTTGGCATATTTTGTAAGAATGACTAGTGGTTTTTCTCGATGCTTACATTTGATACGTTGCATCAACAAAATTGACAAAGAAAATACTATTATATAAAATTAAAACTTTTACATATATAACTAATTATTTTTTTTCTTTTCCATTATCAACAAAATGGATGATAAAACTGCCGATTCATCTGCATTCAATTTCAAGAGAAATACGCTATATTTTGTAATGTAAAGATATAGAATTTGCAGATGAGGTAAATGGGGGGTGGGGGTAAACGTGCAACAGTGGTTGTTTTGTACCCAAACGTGACAATATTTAGCATAGCATTATTTAGTGTGGTGTATTGAACTGACTCGACATGACATAGCATTTTTTTAGCTACTGTATATGCTAAAGAAAAATAATTTTAAAACATGGTAATTTAATGATGTTACGCTGTTTGATTAGCATTTTTTTCGCTGTTTTATTTTTTATGCCCAAATGGCTGTGTAAATAATTTAATGTGAGCCACAATAGTATAAAATATATTTGAAACAATGTTATGAAACAGTATTGTGAACAGAAAGTTTCACCGAAGTGAATTACATGAACTTGCTAGGACCAATGTCCACGACACTTTAAAGTAACACCTTGGAATAACATATGTTACATCATGTCATTCTAACAACTAGTTTGATCGAAGGCAAAGCCCTGATAAAGTTGATTTATCACCAGTGAAAAAGTATCAAAAATCCATTTCTATCCTGCTGTCCAGTCGACTTATTATATCCAACACGTCCCAACGTTTCGCCTTTCACCTAGAGGCTTCTTCAGGCTGTGTCATCCACCTTTTTCTACTCCTCTTCACAACGTACGGTTCACCTTGTAGTTTGAATTTGTTTTTCAACCAGAAATAATATATGAATTTATCTTTTAACATGTGTTTTTCAATTCAACCTTGAATAATAACAACCCACGCTACTGTATAGCGCAAATGTTGGTTTCATTGTACTCTATATAGTAATACTGTTGGAAAAAACACATTGCATGCCATCCAATTAAGGCTTACATGAAATAAGTCAAAAACAAACGTTATGGGTTGATTTGTATTTAAGGCAATAACAAAGATCTTGTCATCAATTCTTGTTTAAAATATAATTTTAATAAAGTAAGTGAAAACTTGAATTTTTATTTAAAAAAACTTTGTTCTCTACCTCTTCAAACCATTACAATAAATGTTGGATCTTCTGGACAAAAACAACTCAAGTTCATGACTAAAGTATTAAAATGAGCCATTTAACTGTAAGTTGTTTTGATATCGACAAACCTCAATACTAAATAGAAAAACTTTTTGTTTTTGTTTTTTGAACAACCTTTTAACGTGACATAATGCTGTGCGTTTGTTACAAATCAAATTTCAAAACGGTATTTGAAACAAACATGTAGAACTATATTTTTGTTGATTTTAGTAGCCTGGTGGTCAGAGCGTTCACCTCTGGCAGCAGTGGCCCAGGTTTGCCTCCCACTTGTGCCATGTGGATTCAGTTCGGGGTCTGACACCATGGGGGCAGGTTTTTTACCAGGGTGCTCCTGTTTTCTCCTGCATCATAAAACCCTGTTCCATGTTTATCATCCCAATCATTTCTGAGGGCCAAATGACATAGCTGTAAAGCCAGTAGGTGACCTTGTTAAACTCCAAGTACCTACCTACCTGTTGATTTTATATTAAGTGTTGATTGAGATGGAGTCACAACGACTGGTTACTTCATGAACTACCAGTCGTTGTGAATCCATCTCAACCAAGAGATTTCCACAACTTTTTTAAAGAGTGAGGTTGTAAATGTAGTGCATTGTACATTGTCGTGTGCTATTGTAGAAATTCAAAACAATCTCCCAGTTATTCATTCTCCTTTTTTGCAAGCTTTTATTTAACTTGGCCTGGTCTAGCATTTTTAACCAGGTTTCGTATGTCGTGGGGAGTTGAAATTTGGTGCACAAATTCACTCGTTTCTGGTCTGAATAACAAGGAGCAGCAGGTTCCTCAGATGTAGAGCGTCTTGCCACGAGTACAAAAGAGGTCCCTGGTTCGATCCCAAGCTGGAACACAAAAAAATTTCAATCCTTATTTTTCATTCTAAAAATAAAATAATACATATACAACGCATAAAGCAAAGAAAAAATTATTTTATTCTCTCATATGCTTCCACATATTCCAGTTATACGTTAGTCGTTTTCCTATGCCCATACACAAGTCCAGTTTTATTTCCAACCTCACCTGAACCTAAACGCACCATTACGATTAATAATTAAATTTTATTTTATTTTTCAATTGGTGTACTTCAAGTACAAACAGTAACAAAAAAACCAATTAGTTATAAAACCGAATATATAAACAAATCTTCGCTGGAAAGCAGCACAGTATCGATGTTCACCGCACGCACTTTTTAATTGTGCGTGATATTAAAAAAATACTGCGACCGAAAGCTCGTCTTGGTCAAAGAAAAAAAAAACCGATCATTTATCCTTAGGGGTCACGGATCTTGCGTTACCATCACGAACCTTGGCCAGTTTCTTGTAACCGAAAAACTTCAACATCCTTTAAAATGAAATTTGACACGGTGTACGTTAACAAGAATGAAATTAAACAAACGTAGATAGATAAATATGGAGGACTTTGTGCTCACTTCATACTCAAGTCGGGACAATAAATACGGAAGTAACAGGTGAGAAGCAATGGGTTGATGCATATCCAGGAAACTTGGATTTTGTTAGCAATCGCTATGACGGACAGTTGAGCGCAGCGATCGGTAGCCATTCGTTTGTCGATCAGAGACCACTCTTTGCTGTATACCTATAAAACGCCTTTCATCAACAAACACGTACATACTTTGTGTGTCTGAATTTTGTGACTGAAATCCGAGTTTGTTAACTGTACCTCATTGGCTTTGTTAGTGAACGCAGTGGTCAGAAGATTGGAATGTACAGGTCCTGGGCAAAGCATCGTCACATCGATGTTCTCACCTACTTTTTCAGTACGAAGACACTCCATGTAGCCCTAAAACGAAAATTTGTACATTTCAGTTGGCTGGATTACATCGGAGATAAATTACTAGATGATGATGATTACATTTAAAAAGTGTTAGCGGAAACATGTCTACCTGCGATAAAAAAAGTTACAAAGTTCTCTGCAAGATATGCAAATCGTAACTTACATGAAGCGCATGCTTCGCACCAGTGTAAGAAGCAGATCCTGGAACGCCTGTTGAAAAATAGCAACAAAAAAGTGTAAATCAAGACCTAAATTCACGTTTGGACATCTTTTTCAAATGCTACGGTCTCCTGCCACATGGCAAGTTGAACAATTTGTGAACCACTGCGACGTCAATTTCTTGACCAACTAATGAAAATTTGGTTGGCAAGCTGACGTGGTCCACAAATTGCATGTCAGGAGGCCTTTAAATTCCAGTCGTTAGACCTAGAAATCCCGCTAAACTGCTCATGTTCACAACGTGTCCGGAACGTCTTTCAGCAAAATGTGGGTAGACGACTCGGGTCAGGTGAACGGGGGCAAATACGTTAAGCTCAAACATCTGTTTGTCCACCTCCAGTTCAATTAATTCCCAGCGTGCCCGTTGGGTTCGACCAGCGTTGTTCACCAAAATGTCCAACTACAAAGAAACGTTAACGTCCAAACATTTAACGATAATATTAGCAGACGTTAATTTTTTTTTTAGTCATTTTAGTCAACTTTTCTTCCTGCTTACCTGCCCGTGTCTCTCCAAAATAGCATTAAATTTAGGCCGGTGATCACTAAGATCAAGAACGTCCATTGGAAGAACCATCACTGAATCGTCATTACCACCACTCTTAGCTGCAAAAAAAAAAATGATAGTTTATGAGCCTTCTGACATGCAATTTTTTGGTGTGGCAAGTTCGTCAATCTGTGGAGAACCGTGACTTCTGCTTTTTGCCCAACCAATGAAAACCGGTTGACAAGAAGCTGATGTCACAGTTTTCCAAAAATTGCTCCACTTGCCACACAAAAAATTACACGTCTACAGCAAGATTTCACACAATGAGCAGTTTCAAGAGTAAACTCGGGCACTAACGAGCTTGCAAATTGACAAGGAAATACGCACACAAACATTCCTTCTTGACCCTTTCCAACTCGTCTCGCCGACGAGCCGAGAGGACGACTTTGCATCCCGCTTTGGCTAGTTCGTAGGCGATGTATTCACCGATTCCACTCGAGGCACCTACAACCCAGACCACTTTTCCTGAGAGAGAACCTGCAAAAGAATCGATATTTTCAATCAAACCTATCATTTGGCTAAAGGTAGTTGAACAGCACGAGTGTTAAGTTTCAATAGCACGCGTACGAGGTGAGGAGCCAAGTTTTTCAGCATAGAGCGTTTTCAAATCGCAGTCCACTTTCTTGAAGTACAAATAGCCGAGAACGAGCAGGGCAAAGAAACAGATGGCTAAGAATACGGGACACATGGTTTTGGTTGATAGCCTAGTCGTGGTGTTGAAGATGTCAATGTATCATGGAATCCAATCTGAAAACAAAAAATAAATGTCATCGATAGTTTATTCACACACAACATCCTAAGCTACATTTTATGGATTTCAAGCTGTAGGCCTATAGTTTCAACATCTATGTCGTACATTCTATCTGTTCGACTCGACAAAGCAAAATGTGTTCGTTTACGAACAAAGACAAGACAGCATCGCTTGTTGGTTAAGCAGAACACAGATTTTTATCTTTGTGTTAAATCAAATTGTCTTGAGGTACTGTATCATTGTAAATTTCATTTCTATCTCCACCATATGGTACAGGTGGTTATTAACCGTAATCTGATCGTTGGATCAAAACCTTAAAAAAAATATTACGTTTATTCTTCTTTTTTTTTTTTTGCGTTCGTTTGTAACGGAATAAGCTTCCAGACTGCTTTTTCTGTTCGACATGTCGAAATACACAAGAGAAAAAAATGTTGTCATCGGAACCAGGATGTGTTTCGAATTCATCTCGTCCTATTTTTTTTTTTTTTTTTCCTTATCTGTGATTTTGTCCTGATCGTCATTTCCTTAGCACATGTTTATGTTTCATAAAACCATGGAGGATTTTATTCATCTACTAGCCGATAATGGGTGCTAGTCAAAATCTGCTTGTTTAAATTTTCAATCTGAAGAAGAGTGTCCTACTACGGAAATACCATGCATCCATTTATAGATGCATATATTATCTTATTGATACGTCTAAAAATTAAAATTCATCAATATGATTCGGAATAAAATTGAAATTGAAAATTTTTTTATGTAGACCCGGTTTTGTGACATATTGAAAATTTATATCAAAAATGCCAATATGACACATTTCAATAAAATGAACATTAGTAATTAAACACATGATAAAATACGATCAGTGATAGATAAAACGCATTGCTCGTATGGACTAGTGAGAGAGAACGTAAAGATCCTATTTTCCACAATAGATAGAACGTTATGCACGCATGTATTAATTAGTGTTATGTATGTATTACAGTTATTTAATAGGGTTCCCGAAGCCTAGTGATGAAAACTTTTTTTATAGCCTACTAAGTTATAATCTAAATCTTTTTCTTTTTTTTGTGAATTACGTATTACGGAACAAGGATGCATGTTGTACAAATGGTGATTGATAATGTGCAATACGCTAAATAAGCAAAATTGCACATATACAAGCTGAGAAAAAAAATAAAATTTGATACAAAATATTAAATACATGTAGCATACAAAGTAGCATGTGCTGACATGTACGATACGAATTTGTCGTATTTACCATACTTGCATCAATACTTATACGTTACGTTTCCAGAATGAGGAGGTCTATGATTTTGATTGATAAATCTTACATCATCAAAATTATAAACAAACCCTAAAAAAAAACACTGCTATACATTATACACGCACGCTAAATAATTGAAATTTAACGTGCAACTTAAAATAATGGAATTTGATACAAACTACTGTATTGTGCTTGTCCATGACCAACAACTATACAAACTGATTCTGTATAGTTGTTGGTCATGACTTGTATTTCGCATTCATATATAAGCTAAAAACTGTACCTGGATATGGAATACAACTTGTGTACCACGTTATAACACTCATAGGCTATGCTTCTATGCAAGGGTTATATTTATGCTATTGTATTTCATTTTACATTATCCAAATATTAAAAACATACACCTCTATGGTGATTTATTCTGAAAACTACAAATGCAAATTTGAGTGTGCACGTCTATGGATGATGATGATGATGAGTTACCCTATTGATTTTGCTGGGTGAATCGTTAGTTTTAAAATCATTAACAACAATGAAATGGAGGAAACAAATCATACATTACCAATCTAACAGTGTAATATTTTTACACTTAAAAGTGCCCTTTCACAAATATGAACTGATGTTGATGATGTGTATGGCATGAGCATGCAAGAAGTGCCAAGCCAATGGTTCGATTTGACCAAAGACCCTCAATAACAAGACATTGCATTAACCGTTTTTCCCATAGAGCATCTGTAACGTTTTTGAATTTTGTTTGACTGTGGTGCCACCTGACATTTCACATTGACAAACTAGGGACCATTAATAATGACGTCACAAATGTTTTTCATGAGTGACGTCATCTATTATACAGTCTA
>JAQIWH010007724.1:0-11054 GCA_034695005.1 Cryptops parisi | reverse complement strand
TATAACAACAGTTTTACTAGACAGGATTCCGTTAGGTCATTCCATACCTTTAAGTTTGTCTCGGGAGATATTACTTCCACTTGGATCGACCAAAGTTATCCCTCTAAATCCTTCCATTTATGGAATATGCTTCCAATTCGCATACGAAAACAAATAGATTTAATCAATATCTGTGCCAAAAAACCTTATCGTGTCATCGATAAAATGTTGTTCGATCATATTTTATTGTGTTACTAGCCATTTACATTTGCTATTTTTTTTTTTTACTGTGATCTTCTTGTCGTTGTTATTTTATTTCTTGTTGTGTGTTTTGTTTATTTGTTCCCTGTTATGTACCCTTTGGACCATTTGGTCTGTTTGAATAAAAAATAAAATAAATAAATATGATAAAAAGATTTCCGTATGATGCCGTCGCGCTCTGGAACGACATCCCTTATGATTATGACATACGATCTATATTGTATAACTGCTCAGCACAAAAATGCATTATTAATTGCACTCATTTTAAACAAAAATCACAAATCATTTCATTTGTCTATCATAAATTTGTTCCTTATACCCAAGAATTAAGGGATTTCGTCGTATTTTAATATATTAAAAAAAATGAGAAGGGGAAAAGAAAAAACTATGTAATTCATTGCCTGTCCTATTGTGATATTGTGATTTTTAATAATGTGTATGTCATGTAAGCCAAATTTTTATCATTGTAAATTTCATCGCTCATTATTTATCGATTGTCTGTTTTTAATCGTAATATATCGTCAAATGATGTGAATGTCATCTAACCAGTTTTTATTAAGTATAGTTTTATTGTAATTTTATGAATACTGTGTATATCCACCTTGTATTCCCATCCATTATCTCATTTGAGATACGCACAATAAATAATAATTCATTTTCGCATGTTTTAGACAATAGCTTACTAACAAAATTTTTTGTTTGTTTATTATCCTTTATTTGTTAGCATTAATTTCTTCTTTATTGTGTATTGTCCATACCAGACGCTCTCTTTAAAAACAAATAAATAAAATAAATTTGGTGCGAAACGTCTGCGGCTCCTCACTAGACTATTTGAGTGATGCAACGTGGTTTGAACGTTTGAGCAAGTTATTAAAAAAATGTTCGGTTTTTTTCCAATCAAAAAACAAGACGCCTAAGTCAACCGAAAATGAACGAAAAGTTGCTTCTAAAAAATTGTTTCGTCTTCGTTTCCTCGTCGACCGTCAAATTTCACCGGGTCGATGGGTGGCTGATGAGCGTCTTCCGAAAATACCATCCCTCGTTAGTTTTTCTCAGTTAGAAACGCGTTTCCCACCCACGCGTTCGTGGTGATTAATCGCGAAACGAATTCCCACACCCCGCAGAAAATCGATGAAACGATCAATCGTCGCGTTGTTCCGACTTATCGGATAGAATGGGAAGAGGGGGAGGACAAAACAAGTACGAAAAACTTCAACGAATCGCGCTGCTGCGTCGGAGGTGGAACGACGCGCCCAGCTTCATCGGTTCAACGAGTGCTGATGATCAGGAAATGGACTATCGACGGATCTAGCCAATCACTTCCCGGATGAAACCACGAGCCCAGCAAACCTTTCAAAAAGCTTCGGCAATTATTCAACGAGCGATGAAAACAAAAAATTCCTTTTATTTATTTATTTATTTATTTGTAAGAGCATCCCAAAGGATAATAAACATACACAAAAAGGGGAAAAAAAGGGGTAATCCACAATAGCAATCGCGAGATTGCAATTCAATCCCGTTCCAGTAAACCATCAGGACAATCTAAAAGTTATTATGTATATACATAAATACGCCCTTATTTTTACTTATATTTCTTTAATGAAACTTTTAATTCCGTCATCTCGGTTCGGTTTTTTCTTAACCTGCCCGCGAGGCATCGAATACCTTTTCCGTCCAAGAATTGCAAAACTTAAAGCCGTACTAAAGCGCCCATACGTTTTGTCGTCATGTAGCCAGTCTCTGTTGGAATGCAGCGCGACCACGTATGGTGGTAGAGCACTCATTTTCCAACGTCACCGCGCCGAACCACTACTCCAACGTAAGCGGTTAATACTCGTGACGATTAAAGCGTCTCTCGTTGACCGGGTGCTTAAAACGGACACCCGAATCCCGTTAACGAAGAAAGAACTGGCTGCACGAGCTCTTCATTATACCCGAACGAGCTTCGAATCTGAAATGCCATTCGTGTTCGTTCATACGCGAACTATTTATTCGGTCGCCAGTCTCTTCCGATAAAAATGCTAAATAATCGGAAACAGGAGCGCGGATCCGCCTTCTAAATTGGATCGCGTCTCCTTCCTCTTTCGATGCCATCGTCATCCGCTTCTCGTCTTTTCTCTTTTGTCCTTCTCTTCTTTGCCGCTCACGGTCCACTTCAGCTTCCATAACTCTCGCCCGCTCTTCCACCGCCGCTTTTTTTTTGTTCCCCTTCTGTTCTCCCAGTCCATTTCCGCATGAAATTTCACGGCGAATGTCTGTCAGATTCGTCATTCGGTCGGCGATGGAAAAGTCTCGCTCGCTCGCTTCTTCAGCCCTACTGTTTCGTTTACAGTTTTTTTCCTTCTCCTTGAGCGCGCCTGTCGCAATCGATCGGTGGTCGCGGCCAACGCCTTCTTCGTCTTCACCCCCTCGGACCCACTTCAACCTCTTCGTCGAGCCCAGCATCACTGCCATCACCACCTCTTCCTCCCGCTTCATCGCGCCTTCACTTCTCCCATTCTTCGTCGCCGTGACAGTCGAGTTCCCTTTGGCCACGCGGCAAACTCTTCGCCGTCCCACCCCCCCGACCCACCCCCTTGTTTTTCGGCTCCAAGAAACGCGGCAGCTCGGCAATGAGAAAGCAGCATTTTACACTTTAATAACTGCTGAAAAATGCATGTCGATGCAGAACGCGCCTTGACGCGAGCCTCCCTTCCTCCTCCTCCTGCTCTTCCTTTTATGGCTCGGAAAGACTTGACGTGCATTATGCAGTTCCCCGGGTGACGAAGAAGAATCGCCCTCGCGAGAAACTGCCAACGAGGAACCATGGGGTGCGGCACCAGAAGTGCGGCGCCTACTGACACGCCGCCGTTCCAACGCGGCGATCGCTGGATATGCGTGTTTCTTTCAATCGCCTCGAGCAGCATCGGTCGCGACGGGAAATTTTCCGATACTTGCGCACGCACACTGGGTTCAGCAAAATGATAACGCGTTCAACGAGGCATAATGTCATCCTAGCCTCTTCAATGAACGACTCGAACCCTCTGCTACCATCGGAAAACATCGACTGGACTAGTTCGAGCTAAGGTGGTTCACCTCCTCCTTCTCCTCTTATTGGCTCGATGAAATGAACGGTCACATCCCTATTTTAAGAAAACCGTGACTAAAAAACATGTCGAGTCCTCCTACCCATCCACAGAAAAAGATCGAAGTGTGTGTGGTTCATTTTACTCCGAAACTGCTGCATTTTTTACTCTCACGCCTTTTATTGTTCCGTCGTGTTTAGTCATCGTCTTCAAGTTGATTCACGTTCCTTGGTAACACGCTTCTCAAAAGGCGGCGGCGGTGACGGCGAGCAGCAGAAGCAGCAGCAGCTACCACACTCTGGCTCGCGTAGAGTTTTCTTCTTCTTCCGAATTCCTGCTTCGCATCCTGCCCACAAACACCATCCCTTCGAGACACCGTCATTAGACTTTCCAATTCGTGCGTCACGTCGTTCGCGAAGGAAGAAAACGAATACCAAATATAAAAGAAAAAGAAAAAGAAAGCGAGCAAAGAAGAAAGAATCGCCATCGATCGTGTATTTCGTGTATTTTTTTTTTCATTCGAGCCGCGCGCTACTTTTCCACCCTCAACCCGCAAACAGATGAAAGCTACTCACGTGCGTTAAACACTGAATTCGCTCCATGTTTTCCGATAATCGCAGTAGTACTACTGTGGTGTGAGAATTTTAGAGCTGGTTGGTGTTGTTTTATTTTTATTTTTATTTACTTATTTTTTAACGATCCAATAGGGATCAAAGAGTTCTCTAAAGAGTTCTCAGAATGCATACATGAAATTACCATGAAGGTTATTAAAATACAAAAAACATTAGGTAAAAACTGAAACAAATGTTAATTTACAATAGAAACACAATGATGATCTAAAGATGAATTGAAAAAAAAAAACTTTTACTGTTGGTAAAAGTATATACAAAAAACAGAGTACCAACGAATATAAACTACTACGTCGATCCATGACACGATTGTTTACGAGTTGAAGCAGGGTCAGGGCGTGAACATCATGATCAGCGACAGCGTCACGCGTGCCTTGCTCACGACGCAACGTCCTCGTCGTTGTCGTCATTTTTGGCTCAGCTCATTAACCGTTTCGGTCGGGTGGCGGACGAAGCACGGACCACCGTTTGTCGCACGCGTCATCGACGGCATCCGACCGACCGACGATGCAACGCGCCCAACTTCATTCGGCGGTCGGCTTATCGTGTCGTCACGCTACGTTGCAAAGGCGACGTTCGTGCAGAAACAAACGACCGGCGGTACAACTTCGAGCAACGACAGTGACCTCCACTCCTCGCAAAGCAGGAAAAAAGGCCAAGCCGTCAAAGTTCCCCCCCCCTCCCAATTTCCCTCGAGAGTCGTTCCCATCGACGCGAGAAAACCCAACGGTTTGGGTGCCTTCCTGAGTTGTGAACTCGTCAACCGGACAGAGATACAAGGTATCTCTTATTTCCCCGATCCCATCTATCGACTTCCAGGTGCCAAGATTCTATAAAATTCTCACCATTACAAAATATATTAACTATCACAACCAAAGGAGGTTGCCCATTTCTTGTGCCAGCTGCCAATGCCTCAACCAATGTACCCATTTCAAAACCCAACTTACTTCTCATATTTTGTTTATCCATTAGTATGATGTTTATTGTATCCTTCACTCATTGGAGTGCTAAATAAATTCAAATTCAAATCTCAAGCAACTCATGATTCTAATAAATGACCAATCCCATCCGCAACATAAATATAAAACTTTTTACAATGGTAATTCAAATTGCCGTACAGAACAATTATATAAATTTCATACTAATGGTACCATTAATCACCTAGTTTGATTTATCTCGTTCGAGATGTATAATTTTAATAAATAAATAAATAAATAAATCACAAATAAATGTGTTATATTATTCTGGTTAATTGCTGGTTTATCCTTTTTGTTTTTGTTATTGTAATTATTGTTGCATTGTTTTCTTGTCTTGATGATTGTGATGATTTGTCTCTAGGGGACGTAAACCAAATAAATAAATAAAATAAATAAATAAAATAAATAAATAAACTGAATAAAGCATATCTTTTTAACTATTTTAATGATTAGAATGCTCTACCCACATACAGTATATCCGAAAACTCTCGGCCCCACTCAATTTTAATGTAACTACTTCTTATGATGCTTTTAATAGGGCTCTATATAGGCATGTAAATGTGATTGATTGACTTTGTTTTTTGTACATTTTACTTTGTTTTTATTTAAAAATTTATTATTTTTAGCGCCTTTTGAAATGTATAGATATATCGTATTGTGTATTCTTTTGCAAATTTTTGCTATTAATCCTGTGGATTGTTTTAAGTAAAAAATAAATAAAATGTATGGGCGTATGACTTGTTTTGTGTGGATAAGCGTAAATCAGGTGATTTTTATTTCTGCGTGATTGATGTTTTTGGATTTACAATATTTTATGCTTGAATGCGCATAGGCCATAAGCATGTGTCTTTGTGGAAATTTAATAGCCAAATGATTCAATTTTCAAATATATAGTTCTGTATGCTTTTCAGACTTGTTTGATTTGTTGTGGAAAATGTGCTAAAGAAACAAATTCTGAAATATTATTGTTTTATTGTGAATTTTACACTCTCAAGGAGTAAATCAGTACAAATATCAGGAATTAAATTCCATGTAAAATGTGAAGTTTTAACTTCATGAGGATGGGGAGTTTCCTCCCTATTCTGGAGTTTGGAAGACGGTTAGTTGCATATTTAAAGGCAGATGAATAGGTGATGGTGAATTGGTATTGTGCACGAGTAGAAGAAGAAATTGGTTTGGTCATTATTAAGAAATTGTTGCAAAAATTGTCATTAATAAAAAAAAATTGACACTAATACGTGATATAAAATATGTGACACAATAAAAAAAAGTGTAATAATAAAGTTTTTGTATTATAAAATTCTGCAATGATATTGAAACGTCGTTGATGGAGCACATGCTTAATACAATGTAGTTTCTTAGTATGTCATATTTCACATTGAACCTTGCCTGTGTACTTTTGTTTGTTTCACAATTTGCAAATTTGTTTTGATTTTTGAAATTTATGGGTGTACAAAAATTTTAATTTTCTATTTAAAAACCGATTGCAGTTCTTGAACGAATTTGAATAAACTGATTCTGAGCGCGAACAAAATATAGTAAATCGTGTCAAAGAGGTAGTTTTATAAACGAATGTTTGAGAAAAGTTCCTATTTCGGATTTCACCCTCCACAGTCCCACACTGTAAATAAGACACTGGTTGGGGTAGGAGTTGGCAATGGGAAATTGTAATGAGCCGTTGTTTAGGTTTTGTATTTCTCTTTTATTTGTTTTCTTTTCTTTGTGGTACGGTAAGCTTTGAGTTTCTGGTGACAGTCTTGCAGCTCACATCACATTCATTCTTTGGATCTGTAGTCTGACACCAACCAAGTCGAGTGTTTGTATGAAACCAATTGAATTGAATTGAATTGAAGGGTTTAGGGCAATGTAATGATAAGCCACAGTTCTGAAATTGTTCGGAGAGCCGTTTTTGTGGTGAGAAACTCCATAGAGTACCAAACTGAGCAACAAGGTGATTCTCTATATTATGCTGCCATTTTCTACAAAATTGTCAAGTAACGAGCAAGAAACAGTACGATGGAAAAAGTATATTGCCCAGAGACCTTCAATTTTACCTTAAACTTCATAATCTGCAGTCTAATATTAGACTGCAGATAATATAATAGGTAATTTCTAGCCGTTGGATAAGTTTTTTTGAAAAACTTGTAGAAACTTTTACCTGAGATCGGATATTTTGTTTCCTTGATTTGGTTGTTAGGGGGTTTGCAACGTTATGGTGTTTTGTTATATTGTAGTTTTTCTTGTTTTGTTTTCTCACGTCAAGAAAAATTGTAAATACAGTGGAAGAATGAAGTCTCTCTCAACAATAACCACGTATAAATAACTCCTCTGATGAATGTGTTTGGCAATTGCTTCAAGATTTTTGTTATTGTATGGGGGCCAATTGTTCATCCTGTAACAACAGTTTATCCATCATCTTCTCTATTAGCTTTGTTTAGCTCTGACCAGGATGTTTTTTTTTCAAACCACATGTATGTTACATTTATAGTGTTTACTACTAAACTCTGGGAATGTTGATCCAAAATAAAAATGTGCTACTGTATCTGTGTGATGATTGTTATGCATCATCAGACTGTAAACTGTTAAATTGATGCCATTTTAAATAACTGCACGAAACGTGCTTAGGACAGGAATAGTGGCTGAAAAACAGATGAAGAGAAAAAATGTTAATAAAATTCTGTGGCTCCTGCCATGGAGATGGTAGGTTACTGATGTAAATGTCATAGCTTTCTTCGTGCCTGCCTGCCTGCCTAGCTTGATTTGGTTGTGCAAGTAAAATTAGTTTGTCTTTTGTTTAGTATTTTTATTTGCAAGACGTTTCAAATTTGCCAAACAATATAAAGCCAATTAAATTAAATATCCCAAATCCCAAATTGTTTTTTTATTTAAATGAAAGCAAAAGCTACCCAGGGTTATTTAATTTTTATTAAAAAATGTCATTTATTACATTGATCACTGCGAAATTTAATTACAGTGTTTAGACAATTTAAAAAATGTGTACATAAGAAATGTAACTCATCGTTGTAAGGTTGTAATTATATAGGTCCATTTCTAGTAATAATTGAGAATTATAAAAAAAAAGAAGAAAGCATGCCGAATTTAACCCAACTAACTTGTAACCTCCACCGTGTACAACTGTGACGTCAGTTTCTTGCCAATCAGTTTCCATTGCCCGTGCAAGGGGAATTGCTGATTGACTTATTAGTACAATATCGACAAATGACAATTTTAATTATTAAAGTAATACCCGAGAATATTGGTTTATTAAAAAAATGTTGGCTGGTCAAATTAAACTTTTTACTGTTTTAATTATTTGAAATAAAACATGTTATTTATTAGTAAAAAAAAAAAAAGAAAATGTCAAACTGAAATGTTGAAACATTCATTTAGTTTAGAGATTACTTTTTTCATTTAAAAAAATGCTTATCGAATTTTAACTCGTTACAGTATTGACTGACCAGTGTCAGTTTTAATCATGAAGACAATTACGTACCAGAAATTGTTTTTGAATGCTAGTATTAGAATTGAATTGATCATTACTGCAATGACGTGACGATTGTCATGATTAAGACAAGAAATTTTTTATTTTACAAAAGACTGTACAGTATAGTATTTCGAAATTAACTCATGGTTCGTTATTGATTCGTGTCGTTTTAACCCATAATACCCGATGCAACCAGCAGATCGAATTAAATTCGATCCCAAGTAATGTAGTTAGCATTAATGTTCGTTCGCTTTATTATATGAAATTGGAAACGAACGTTTGCAGGCAGTCCTTTCATAAGTATTGTATGTAGTATGACTCTCTTCATTTAACGACCTACCTGTTTCGGACTTACGACCAGCTTTTCAGCAAGTTATACTTGACTGTGCAATGATGACTTAGAACCACTACACTTTGAAGGATCCAATGACTAATGTCAATCTGAACTGAATGTCGTTTTATTTATACTGTACTCTATATTAACTTCACTGGTAAATGTGAGTGAGCGAGCTGGGAATTGAACGTATACTGCCGTCCACAGTCGTTTATAAGAATATGCTGTACAGTATAGTTACTTTATCAAAATTTTATTTATTTATTTATTTATTCTTTTACGTCCCGGAGGGACAAACAATACATCAAAGGAAGAATGAAATACAATAACTTGATAGCAATGCAAGACACTCTAAAAACAATGCAAGTTACTTTATTTCATCATATTGTCCTCTATTTTATTTCCTTGTGATTACTGTGAGGTGATGAGCGAATCAAAATTTGTGTATACGGTTTATATTAGTTTCACTTGTGAGTGAGCATAAACCGAACTTCGCTCTAAACTTTTGCAGAAATCCAAAATGAAATTACACAAATCGAATATCGAATTACCCAAAGATCGCACGCACGCATTAATCGATATTCGCATACCTTGCAGTAATCTAAATTGGAACTACAGTCTTAAAACTCGCATAAAACTAAATTTGTATAAATTAAAATTCACCTGAATCGAAACTTGCTAAAATAGAATTACTCAACTTGCATAAATCGAATTACTGAAACATCGCATAGCATAAAACATATTCTTAAAAAGCATTTTTGCTTGTCCTTTATTTTCGTCAAAAATGTAAAATATGGTCATCGTATGTATAGTCCAATGTGCCAAACGCATAAAACGAGAACCTCACGAGTCATCCTCATAAATCAAAATCCGCCTAAGTGCAATAAAAAATCATCGCATGTATAAATATATAAATAGATCGAAACTTGCAGACATCAAAAATTAAATGACTCAAAACTCGAATTAATGAAATATCGAATGACTCAACAATCGCAAAAAAAATGGAATTACTAAAAACACGCTTAAATTGAATATCGAATTACTCAAAAGATTGCATACATTTTAATTCGCAGAAATAAAAAATGGATTAGCCTATGTATGTAATGTATATAATGCAAAGAATCAGTGCATATAGTCAGTCAGTACCGTACCTGTAAAGAGCATTCTTAAAATGTGTGTAGGCCTATACCGCACAGATTGGTTTTGATACATCGTTTTTTGCTGATTTTTGTACTGTATATGTGCAGCCCTTTATGCGAGTTGAATTTTTCAAAGAAGAGATTGTTGTCATAGAAAACAGATACTCTATTTTATTAGTCTTCTTAGTAACCATATTAGAGCTGTTCTTTGTGATTACTAAGTGGTTTCAATCATATTGGATTTGAAAGGTTAGCCTATATGGTAAACATAAATATTTACTGTTATTTTTTCTCCAAAGTACAGTAGTTGACATATTTTTCCATTACCATTGAAATATTGTACCAATCGATAGTTATTAGGTAGGTATCGTAGTTTTGTTTTGTTGAAAGCCGTGTGAGATGCATTTAGTGTCGAAGTGTACAGACAGCGAAGTTCAAACTTTTGTTTTCGAAAACATTTATCGTGTGATAGCATCATTTGGATTTGGGAGGGGTCAAAATACCCGTAGTAAGTGGAAAACATTTATATAAAAACATGAAAGCTTATTATTTTTTTTTTGGTATATCATCGGATTACATCAGCAACAGTTATTGACCGAAGGATCATCAATCAGTATCACGGTGGTGTTACATTTTGTTTTAGTTAAAAAAAATGTTGAGATCGATAATTTTTTTCCTTGTGAAAGATAATAAATGTTTTTTCCAAGCCCTGGTCAAGTTATTACTTGGTAGGTAAATCCATCATTTTTGTTGACTAGTAGCCTACCTCGCAGTTGTGGTTGCCATTAAAACTCATTTCACCGATGTTCCAAAAACATTTTGCTAGCTACAACTCCTGGCAAACAGTACTTGATATTTTTTACCACAGACATGAATTCTGCTCATATATTGTCATAAGTGGTGACCATGTGATTTTGCCAAAAAACCGAAACAATAGGCAAATAGTGTATTATTTATACAAATGGTAGTTTACAAACTCAAATTATTTCAGAAATATCCTTCTCTAACTTAACCATTTATTGGAAAAAGTATTTGATAGGGCCTTTGAATGGAAAAAAGTTTATGATAATTTGACGTTTTGCTACTTCAACCATTATTTCTGTCAGAACCTCACTGATACAACTTGATATTCTGTTATTATTTGTCATTCAGTACACTAATCACTTAATTAATCACTGAATAGCAT